>PVIC010056993.1:0-10789 GCA_004025085.1 Thryonomys swinderianus
CATCACTGTAGTTCTTTACCAAGGTAATATTATATTTATTTAAACACAAATTACTTATATTATAACATGGAAATTACATTTTTATCAGGAAAATGATGTTACTCTAGAAACTGGTAGTCACTGTACTTACATAATAGTTCTGGTTTTAGAAAGCAAGTTTGATTTGTAATACCTCCTCACAGGTAACTTACCTATCTATAAGAGCTTCTTGTGATGGAAATGAGTCATTTTAACAACATAAATTTGCCATTTTCCATTTAATATTTTGTTTATGTTTTTGAATACCTTATTTTTCTTTTCCTTCTTCATAAAAATTAATTTATCTGGTTTACTCTCCAGGGCTAATATTTGATTATTCATGACAACCATACCTCTGCAGGCTCTTCCCCTTTAGTTGAGTCCTGTTTTTCTTTGTCTTCTGTTCCATTTTCCTGAAATGGAAACAGTGTTAGTTCAGTAATATCTAAATAGAGCTGGGGGTTAAGCTAGCATCTTATACTCTAGTTTAACAAGTTTATTTTAAAAAATTTCACATGATGAACAAATATCATTCCAAACAAAATTATATAAAAAGTATCAATAATTTGTACAGTTAAAACTTGTTACAATTAAGAAATACTAATCAACTAGTGGCAGGTCACTATGATTCAACTATTATTTTGACCCTTTTTTTGTACATTTCTGTGAAAATCTGATATGGAATACTTCAGTTACAAAAAGCAGTCATAGAAAATATCATCCCACTTCAGTTTTCCAAAGAATGTTGAATTTCAAATCCTGCCTCCCTACACCTACCAACTATCTCCCAGGATATTGAACCCAGAGCCTTCCCAATGAGCTACATCCCCAACTATTTAAAAAATTATTTTGAGACAGGGTCTCACTAAGTTACTAAATTGCCCAGGCTGGACTTGAATTTTCAATTCTCTTGCCTCTGTCTCCCAGAGTCTTGAGATTAAAAGTATGTACCATAACATCTGACTTAAATCCTTTCATAAGTGATTAAAAAATTTTTGTAGGTTAAGAACCTGAGCAGGTTTGGATTCCTCTTGGGATGTCGATTCACTCATCTGGTCCACTAAAAATACCACCAAATGGTATAGGTAAGGAATACAACGCCAGTGCTAATAACAAAAACAGAAAATGTTAATAAACAACAAAAAGTACTCTGGAAGATTAAAATCTCCCTTACCCCCACCCTCATGGTACCTCTGTATTCTATTGAATGGTCATAAGTTCTCAACTGCCAAACTTTTCAAACTGTACTACTGTTATTACTGTTGTTGCTGACCAAAGCTAGATAAGTGTGAGTTAGTGCTCAAGAAGACAAGGAAGCTCATACAGATCATCACTGTTACCATTTTTTAAACCAGCAATAATAATGCAGTTGATTTTTAGTACTCTTATCATTTTTTAATCTGTGTAATAATAGTCAAAATAAGAGAAAGTGAAACTTTGATTACTATTTAATTCACATGAGAATGGTAAACAAATAATAGAATAATAATTTCCTTGAAAAGCATTTTTTTTTTTGGTGTGGGAGAGTTTGGGGAGGAATATGATTTAGTTGGTTTATTGAGAAATTTAAAAAGATAATTATGAGATCATCACTTCATTGTACTGCTGTGTCAAAAAATTATTTGATAATTTGAGTATATACTGTGAAAAGAGTAAATTATGTGCATATGTCTCTATCTCCCAGGAAATTATAATCTAGCCTTGAAATCATGTATATTTAACATTCCAGAGTGTTCACTTTCTTTTATATCAATGAAACATATATTGTAGTTGAATAAAGCAAATGTTTTTCTTTGGAAACAACAGACTTCAACACAAAAATAGCTGCCTCAAATATTTTCAAAAGCAGTTCATAAATATTAAATATAAATTTCTGTAATAGTTCATAACTGTATATAGTGTTTATCCTACCCCTCTCCCGAAATTGCTAAGAAGTATCTTCATATTCCTTTTAAAAACTGCCCTGTTCTGGACCGGAGATTTAGCTCAGTGGTTCTGGGGTGCCTGCCTCGCAAGCGCAAGGTACTGAGTTCCATCCCTGATAACCACATACAATGCTGGGCGTGGTGACTCACGCCCACCAGCCATCAATATCACATACCACAGTGTCAAGCGTGGTGGCTCATGCCTGTAATCCCAGCACTCAGGAGGCAGAGACAGGAGGATTGCTGAGTTTGAGGTTTGCCTGGGCTACATAATGAGCTCAGGGCCAGCCTGAACTACAAAGCAAGACCCTGTCTCAACAAAACAAAACAAAACAAAACAAAAAAACCTGTCCTGTTCTGTTTGCATCTACTAAATACTTTCAACTCATAACCACTGAGTATAGTCTTTCTACACACAGAAAGAATTTGAGGTTAACCTGATAAGACCTCTCCTTGAAGAATGTGTGGTTTAGGGATGGAAGACAATGCAACTCAACCTGCAAAGTACAAGAACAGAAGGACATATTAAGTGTCATGGTACAGAAAGGAATAAAGAATTTTCTTGGGGATGTCAAAGAAGTTTTATAAAAAGATTTCCAAAATGAATTTTAGAAGATCAGTAAGAAGTTTTTGTCTGAGATAAGGGATATTTGAAGAAAGAACAATAAACTTGAGAGTGTAAGAGTTCAAAAAGTGTTCATGTTAACAACATAGTTATATAGAAAATAGTAACAAAAGATGAGGCTACAAAAAGTCATAACAGTATAAAGCTGGGCACACTAGTCCATCTGTAAATCTCAGCTACTTGGAAGGCTGATTGAGCCTTGTTAGGTTGAAGTACATAATGAGGCCCTCAATCTAAAAAAGAATTACAGTTAACACATAAAGAATTAAGCATGCTCTAAGGCCAGCCTAAACTACAAAGTGAGACCTTGTCTCAAAAAAAAAAAAAAGAAGTGTGCTTAATCAAGGAGTTTGGACTTTATTCTGTAATTTTTATTCTGTGATTTTTAAGCAGAGGACAAATGTTATCAGATTGGTGTTTTTAAAAATTAACTCCAGGGTTGGGCCAGAGATTTAGCTCAGTGGTTCCAGCGCCTGCCTCGCAAGTGCAAGGTCCTGAGTTCAATCCCAGTAACCACATAGAATACTGGGCATGGTGACTCACGCCCACCAGCAATCAATATCACACACCACAGTGCCTGGTGTGGTGGCTCACACCTGTAATCCCAGCACTCGGGAGGCAGGGGCAGGAGGATTGCTGAGTTCGAGGCTTGCCTGGACTACATAGTGAGCTCAGAGCCAGCCTGAACTACAAAAAAGCGAGACCATGTCTCAAAAAAAAAAAAAGACTGATAACCAGTTGTATACAGTCCCATAAATGGGGGACTTTTGAGGTATATTCTAAACTATTCCCCAGAGTACCCAGGTTATTAAATCTCAGCTGAACACAATGTAATCTGCCCAATAAATTATTTGTTTGGCTTCCTTCACATCCCTTTGTTATTTCCCTACTCCCTTATAATTGTTTCCTGGAAACAACTACCCAAAGAATTTGCACCTAAGTCTGAGATCAAGGTTTTTTTCATGGGGAATTTGAGTTAAACAGACACATTCATTAGGATTGGGGCCATAACTGATTCTAAAGAGTGAAGCAAAGAGATAATTACAGACTCACTGGTTTTTCTTCTTTTATTCAGAAAGTTGAATGCATGATGATGCCATTAAAAAATAAATAAGGGAAAGAGAGAAAATAGATTTTAGGAATGATACAATTAATTTGTGTTTGGAAGTGTTTTAAGACTGACTAATATACCAGGTATGGTGGCACATAGCTGTAATTCCAGTATTATGGAAGTTTGAGGCAGAAGAAGCACAAGTTCAAGCCCAGACTTCGACAGGTAATTTAACAACTGAGCAAGACCTTGTCTCAAAATAAAAAAACAAAACAAAGTGGGGGGTGTTGCTTAGTGCTCCATGTATTATAGTGAAGGGGACTTAAATATATTACAAAGTATTGGCAGAAAATTATGCAGAATTAAGTCTATTAGAAAGTGATGGAGGTACAGTCAGAATAACATTGCCCTCCATTTTAAACACTTTCATTGCATAACGTTCTGTGCACCCACTCACCCACCCATGAGATCCTGGTTGTTCCACTTAGACTGCTGGCTGGAAGACAGTTCTTTTAGTAATGGGCCCTTTATATTCACTCTCAATAGATTTGTAACTTTGCATGTCTAACCCTCTATAGATCTGTGATTTGTAAATCAATTCCCAATATAAGAGAAAAATGTAGAAGTCACTCTGGTTACTACAACTAATGAAAGATAAGAACTGTCTTATTTACATATCTTGTGATTCTTGAACACTTAGTATCAGTAGAAGGAGGCATTTGTGGGATGATATGCAGCATAGAGCTCACATAAGGAGAATAAATGGGAGGAAGAAGGGAAAAAGGTGGATACACACTTATAGTGCTGCGAGGAAAGAGATAATAATAATTATTGAAATTGGTAGAAGAACCAGTGAGTAGTAAGATCTAAGAAACTGAAGTCATTCAAGGTCAATTTGTTGCAGAGAAATCAAGGTGAGAAAAACTGAAAATAAATTACTGAATTTATTGAAAAGTCACTTATGACCTCTGTGAGAGGCACAACACTGAGTACCTGACATGTTGTCTAATTCAATCTAGTCCACAGTCTTATCAAATAATTTTAATAACAGTATCATTTTTTTCTTTTTGGAGACAGGGTTTTGCTTTGTAGTTCAGGCTGGCCTTAAGCTCACTATGTAGCCCAGGCAAGCCTCGAACTCACAGTAATCCTCCCGTCTCTGCCTCTTGAGTGCTGGGATTACAGGTGTGAGCCACCACACTCAGCATTGTGGCGTGTGGTTACCAGGGATCAAACTTGGGACCTTGGGCTTGCAAGGCAGACTTGAGAACCACTAAGCTAAATCTCAAGCCCCTTAATAACACTATTTTAAAATGATAAAACAGAGTTTGAGTAATTTGCTCAGTCATACAGTAATTGGTATATCAGAATTCCAGCCAATTCCCCAAGACTAGTCTTTATAACACTAGTTTAACTAATGAGTATTTTCTGCTCCTGTTTTAAAAGTTTAAAAAAAATTTATTGGTATATGTTTGCAGTACATAATGATTATATTCACTGTAGGGAATTGGTACATGTACATAACACATTTCAATTTCTTTTGTTCCCCTCTCCCTCTACTCTCTTTTTTTTTTTACTACTAATGATCAATTAACTACAATAATCAATAGAATACTAGTGCCAAAAGACAAAGAATGAATGTTAAGTTATAGAGAGAAAGACTACATTTTGATGAAGCTCCTAGCAAGGAGGAACTTTGTGCATTTATTTATGAAAACGAATGACATTATCAACTTAAAATGTAAACTCCCCTGGAGTTGGAATGATGTTCTTCAAACATTCTTATAAATATATTCATTATAGCAAAAAGCTTTTAGAGTATTGACTATGTACAAAATCACATTATACCAATTGTGAAATAGGAAGAAAATGTTCAAAAGGAAAAAAAGACCAAGTAGAGAAAAGTAAAGAAGGGAAAGAAAAAATGTGATGGTTATAAAAAAGAAAACAAAGCAAGGGAATAGGAAAAAAATGAGAGTTAAGATGTGTCACATACAGGCACAAACTCCTAGGGTTGAATGCAATTATAATGAATGTAAAAAATGAACCAATAAAATCAATTTTAAAAGTCACTTTGTACCATACAAGTTCTTGGGAGACTAAGGCAGGGGGATCACAAGTTTGAAGCCAGCCTAGGCAACTTACTGAGACATGTCTGATAATCAAATTTTTAAAAGGGAAGAAAGCTGGGGATATAACACAGTAGTATGTCATTTGCCTAGTACCTTCAAGTCCCTGTATTCAGTCACCAGCACTGGAAAAAAAAAATCACACATGGTATACCTATGTACATAAAGGCCTTCTATGCTGCAGTGGATCCTATGATGTATATGTTTAATCTTTGACTATGTTTCCTGACACAGGTCCTAAGACCTTTGTAATTTCTGTAATGATAAGCATATCTGACCCAGAGCTTCTAATTCTGTTGGAATTTCCTGGGTGATAGGATCATCTTCTGTTTCAGTGAGGTGACTCATGTGGCTCTGGATTGCCTCAGGACACAGGACATTTGTCAGAGAAATCAAATGTGTCAGAAGATTGAAACTTTTAGCTGAACCATCCTCAGTGTCCAGGAGGGGATAGGAACTGAAAGTTAAGTTGATCACTAATGGCCAATGATATAATCAATCATGATTTCACAATGAAGTCTCCATGAAAAAGCCAAAGCCACAGTGTTGCAGAAAATCAAGATGGTAGAGTGGTGAGCAGCATCAAATCTCACCCTCTCACAGTTGTGACCTGCAGGAACATTGCAGAGTTGTACTCCAAGGAGACCCCATCCTCTTGGCAGGCAACAACCAGGTAGGGATTCCAGGACAGGCACCTGCCATATTTATGGAGAGTGCTTGATTGGATGCTACTCCAGGAAAGTGATAATTGTTTGAATCTACAACTCAGAATAACTGAGAGATAGCTTCTCTTTAGGGCTCCATGTGTTATACTCCCACAGTATCTATGCGAGAGACAACTACGGGAGACAACTGTGGGTAGGAAGCAGACTGGAAAGAGGTGCCCTGAGGGGTTTGAGCTTGGGCTGGGAAGGACATGTGTCTCATGTGTGAGGTCAGGACCAGCTTGAGTTGCCCTGGGTCTGAAAGTGCCAGCACTGAGTTCTCAAGTCTTTGTACTACTGCCTGCATTTAGCATAAATCTGAAGTCCATTTATATTCCTTAATTATTGGAATGGATGGGGACACATCCTAGCTTGGACAATGCCAGCCTGGAGTAAGCTGGGACTGCTGGAATAGGGACAATCATAGAAGATAGAACTAAACAGGTAATGAAAGCATTAAACAAAATGAGTAGGCAGCTTACAGAGGACACTAGCTAGGCTAAACAAAATGATACAAAGCATGAATGACCAGTTCAGCAAAGTCCATGAAAAGATTCCAAACAAAAATCTAATAGATTAAAAACTTAAAAATTTGCCAGGCATGGTGGCTCACGCCTGTAATCCCAGCACTCGGGAGGCAGAGACAGGAGGACTGCTGAGTTCGAGGCTTGCCTGGGCTACATAGTGAGCTCAGGGCCAGACTGAACTGCAAAATGAGACCCTGTCTCAAAAAACAAAAACAAAAATTTAAAGTACAAATTCAGTCAATGTGAGGACAAAATATCAGAATTAGAAGATAGAGATGCTTCCAAAAATGACAACTCAGAAATACATTTTAAAAAGATAACATGAAAAATGGATCCAACAGCTGCTAGATGATGCAAAGAAGACTAATCTAAGATTAAATGGAATAAATTAATCAGAAAATAACAAAAACAAGATAAAAATCCATTTACAGACATAACAGCAGAAAAATTCCAAATATAGGAAAAACATTAAATGTTCAGTAAATTAAGGCATATAGAACCACAAATCATCACAATTAAAAGAGAATCTCTCTGTACTACATTATTGTCAAAACACCAGAAGTCCAACATAAGGTCAAAATCTTAAGTGCTGTTAGAGAAAAGCAAGGAATCATTTATAAGGGTAAATACATCAGAATTAAAGCAAATTTCTCAACACAAACATTAAGGTGTAGGAGGGCTTGCAGTGAAGTGCTTTAATAACTAAAAGATAACAACTTCCAATCTGGACTATATTTTCCACAAAACTTTCCCTCAAAATTAATGGAGAAATAAAATATTTCCACGACCAAGAGAACATCAAGAAATTCATTGTCACTAAAGCAGCACTCCAAACAAACATCAAAGATGCCCTAGAAAGAGACAATGTTACCACAATGTCAAAAAAAAAATCTAGTAGAATTAATACACCAGGCAGGATGATCAGTTAAGCAGGAGGGGTGGGGAAGTCAGTAACAGAAAGATAATGATAGGGATGTCAATGCCTTTCAGTAATAACGCTCAATGTGAATGCTCTCAATTCCCCAATCAAATGATTTGATTGGCAGAATGGCTGGAAACAAAACTCAATGATATGCAGTATGCAAGAAGCACATTTGTTTCAAAAGAAATTCACAAATTGCCGGGCGTGATGGCTCACACCTGTAATCCCAGTCCTTGGGGGGCAGAGACAGGAGGACTGCTGAGTTCGAGGCTTGCCTGGGCTACATAGTGAGCTCAGAGCCAGCCTGAACTATAAAGCGAGACCCTGCCTCAAAAAAAGAAAAGAAAGAAAAGAAAAGAGAAGAAGGAAAGAATTTCACAAATTAAAAATCAAAGGATGGAAAACATTATTCTATGCAACAAGAACCCAGAAAAAAGCAGGAGTAGCTATCCTAATTTCAGATAAAGTGAATTTCAAGCCAAGTCTGATCAGAAGAGACAAAGAAGGTCACTACAAATAGCTTAAGAAAACAATTTAACAGGAAGAGATATCAATTATAAACCTATATGCACTAAACACCAGTGTTTCTAACTGCATAAAACAACCACTAATGGATATGTCCAAATCAGAAAAATACCAACATAATTATAATGGGGAACCTCAGTATCCCACTGTCACAAGTAGATCAACTAGACAAAAAATCAACTGAGGGGCCAGAGATTTAGCTCAGTGGTTCTGGCGCCTGCCTCGCATGCGCAAGGTCCTGAGTTTGATCCCCGTAACCACATACAATGCTGGGCGTGGTGACTCACACCCACCAGCAATCAATACCACATACCACAGTGCTGGGCGTGGTGGTTCATGCCTGTAATCCCAGCACTCGGGAGGCAGAGACTGGAGGATTGCTGAGTTTGAGGCTTGCCTGGGCTACATAGTGAGCTCAGGGCCAGCCTGAACTACAAAGCGAGGCCCTGTCTCAAAAAAAAAAAAAAAAAATCAACAGAAAAAAATCATACATGAATCAAACCTTTGGACAAATGACTTGACAAATATCTACAGAGTGTTCCACCAAACAATCACATAAAACACATTCTTTTCAGCAGCACATGGAACTTTCTCCAAAATAAACTAATGCTAGCCCATAAAGCAAATTCAAGTAAATCCAAGAGTTGAAATTATAACATGCATGTTATCAGATCATAGTGCAATGAAACTAGGAATTGATAGCAAAAGAAATTACACAAATATACAGAAACTAAATATTGCTCTCTTAAATAATTAATGGATCACAGAAGAAACTACACAGTTCCTCGAATCAATAATGATAATGGCAGTACGCTGATAATGGTAGTACAATATACCAGAACCTGTTGGACATAATGGATACAGTTCTAAGAGGGAATTTTATAGCTGTGAATGCTCACATTTTAAAAAATAGAGCAAGTCCAGAATAAATAATGATATACCATAAAACCCTAGAAAAATTAGAATAATTCAAATCCAGAGATAATACAAGGAAGAAAATTATGAAGATCAGAGAAGAAATTAATGAAACCAAGATTTAAAAAATACAATGACTCAGTGACTCAAAGACCTGGTTCTTTGAAAGAATAACAAAATAGACAAATCCCTAGCCAAAAAGAAGAAGAAGAAGAAGGAGGAGGAGGAGGGGGGGGAGGAGGAGGAGGAGGAGGAAAAGAAGAATGAAGGAAGGAAGGAGAGGGAAAGGTGGGGGAAGACCCAAATAAATGAAATTAGAAATGAAAAAAGGTGAAATCGCAATAGACTCTGCCAAAATTATTAGTAACTACTTCAAGAACCTGGAAAATGGAGAATTCAGGAGAAATGGACAGATTCCTAAATACATATAAACTGCCAAAGCTGAACCAAGAAGATATAAAAATACTGAATAATTAAATATTAGGCAATGAAACTGAAGAAGTAATGTAAAAACCTACCAACTCAAAAAATACCTCAGGTCTTCATGGAGTCACTCTTCAATTCTACAAAAGCTTTAGAGATCTAACACTAATACTCCTCGAACTCTTTAATGAAATCAAAAGGGAAGAAATACTCCCAAAGTCATTCTTGGAAGCTAGCATTACCCTGATTCCAAAACCAGCCAAGGACATAACCAGAAAAGAAAATGCAGGCCAATCTCTTTAAGGAACACAGTTATAAAAATCCTAAACAAGATGGTAGTAAACAGAATGACAAATGATCTTACGCTATGACCACATAGGATTAATCCTAGAAATGCAGAAATAGTTTGACACGCACAAGTCAATAAATGTAATACATTACTCTAAACAGAAACAATGGCAAAAATCATACAATCATCTCTATTGATGCATAAAAAGGCTTTGACAAAATCCAATATGTGGGCTGGGGATTTAGCTCAGTGCTTCTGGCATCTGCCTGGCAAGCACAAGGTCCCAAATTCAATCCCCAGTATCACATACCACAATGCTGGGTATAGTGGCTCATGCCTGTAATCCCAACACTTGGGAGGCAGAGGCAGGAGGATTGCTGAGTTTGAGGCTTGCCTGGGCTACATAGTGAGCTCAGGGCAAGCCTGAACTACAAAGCAAGACCCAATATGCATTCATGACAAAAATTCTGAAAAATTGCCATAGAAGGACCTTATCTCAATCTGATAAATGGCCATTTATTACAAGTCAACAGCTAATATCACATTAAATGGGGAGAAGCTAAAAACTTTTTCTCTAAAATTATGAACAAGACAGGAATGCCCACTATTACCACTCCTGTTCAATATAGTTCTTGAGGGCCGGAGGGTTAGCTCAGTGGTTCCGGCACCTGCCTCTCAAGCGCAAGGTCCTGAGTTCGATCCCCGGTAACCACATATAATGCTGGGTGTGGAGACA
>PVIC010056994.1:0-10776 GCA_004025085.1 Thryonomys swinderianus
GTAGGACACAGGAAAGGGTGCCTAGCATGGAGATGGCATGGAGGTGAAGCTCACGTGGGCTACACAGGAGCCTGGATTCTCATTTGATTTTGAGATTCAGGGAGCAGAGGGGACCAACTTGTGCCGCGTTTCCGTCTACCATCTCAAGGGCAGAGGCATGGGGTGTGGCGTAACTAGCCAGGACCTACGAGCTGGGAGGAACACAGCTGTGACTAAGAGGGCTCAGTGAGGCGCTGAAGATTCCAGAGGCTTGGGCAGGCTCCCCACACTCCTACTCACTGACCACAGGGCTTCGTGTCCCCTAACCCCCTCACGCCTACATTTCCTTGCCTTGAATTAACAAGGAACGGGATTGACATTCCCATCCCCCACTTGGTTTGAGGGCCTAGATGTCTTGATTTTAGTTTTATTTTATCCTTGTGGGTTTGGGTCAGGCCCCTTTGGGGTAATACGTTACCAGAGAATCAAACAGTGTATGGACACAAGTCTCTGCTGTGACAGAGGAGGTGCGGGGGCAGCATCAGAATGGAGGGGGTGGGTCGCATAGCGCTCATGTCCCTGTATTTCCTTTCAAACTGCTCGTTCCTAAATTTCCTTTGTTGCAAAATATAAACATCTTTGATTTGTTTTCTTTTCAAATCTTGTGGTTTTGCAGCCATAACCTTTTAATTTTTCATTTCTTCCTGTGACCTGAGCCTTAGCTCAATATTCATTGATATTGGAATATCTTCTTAACTGGTATTGATGGCTTCAGTCTTTTATTTTTCTTTCTTTTTGCTGGGTCCCATCCCTACCAAAGCACAGCTCCAGGCTGTGGAAAACCCTTCAGTGGCTTTCCATAACCTCCAGTCCAAATTTCTAGCTCTAGTATCTCCAAGCAGCCTCTTCTTCGTAGTCTAACCCCCGCTGTTGTCCTCCTCCCTCAGGTCTGCGTTTGGTATTCTCACGCTTGTCTTCCTGACCAAGCTTTTCCTTCATCTTGGAACGCCTTCTTCCACATTTTCTTCTTCAAAAACCCTTCCTAGCCTTTAAAGCCAAACATCTCACAGAACTTCCCCTTTGAATCTTTTCCAGACCCCTAACTAGATAGAATCTTTCTCTCTTGTTCCCTCAAGATTTCACGCAGTGACTATTCTTCCGTTGTTATTATCGTATTTGGACGAATAATGATTAGGATGCTACTTCTTGTTCCTTCTGGCAGACAGCGGGTGGAGGCAATGCCTCGCTCATCTTTGTGCCCCTTGCAAAATGTCACACAATTCCTTGATCATAGAAGTGACTTATATTCATCACAGAAAAAAGTCGGAAGTTCTCAAGTACTATCAACATGTGCAGCTACGGTGGTTAGACGATATTTTTGGTATCGGTGAACTACAAAATACTTCAGAGATTTGATGGTTTACAATTTGAGGCCAGTCTGGCCTTCTTTTCCTTTTTTTTTCTTTTCTTTAAATTTAGTTTTAACAGAGACATTAAAAACCAAAAATTATACATATTTATGAGGTACCATGTGATGTTGCAATATATGTAATGTAGTATTTAAATTGAGCTAAAAGTGGCTATCTCTCCAAGGATTTATCATTTTCTTTATGGTGAAAATTATGAAATGATTTCTTCTAGCTTTTTGAAAAATCCACTATCATTACATATGGCTCCCCAGCTGTGCAAGAGCACATCAAAACTTACTCCTCTCTAAGTGTAACTTGGCACCCATTGAACCACGTTTCCCCATAAGAATCCACTTTTTTTCTGATTATTTCACACTGTTGTCTACAAAGAAAAATTCCAACATAAGGAAACTCCCTGAAGCATAGCAGATCAGAAAGGGCAAACAGCAAACGGGTTAGTGAGGACTGGGCAGCTGTCTGTGAATTTGAACATTGCCAGATCATTGAGAACCCAAGTTTGATAAAAGTAAAAAACTATGTATTTACAGTTTTAAATGCATTGGGCCTAACTTTTAAATAACTTAATGCAACATCATTTTGGATGTCCCAGGAAACCACATGTCCTTGGATAGTTTTTAAATATTGATTCTTTAGAGGGAAATAAAAATTTTCAATGTGCTAAGACTGAAAACTGAATGGGCAGCATGCTGGTCTTTCTGGTTTTGAGGACTATCTTGGTCTTACTCCTGCTTCATGGGCACTTGGTGTCTGTCTCCCTTCCAGTCTTTCTTGATTCGTCATGAAATGCGGGAATTCCTAAGGCTCTCTCCTGGCCAGCTCCCTCCTCCCCTCTAGCTTCAGTCTGACATGATTGTATCTACACCTGTAACTTCACTTGTCACTTGTCACTTACAGAGGACTTAGAAATTTATACCTCCAGCCCTCTGAGATGTAGCTCAAAATATCCAGCTGCTTATTTCTTTTTAAAAAATTGATTTTATTGGTACATTTTATATACACATTATGGTCACACTTGACAATGAGAATTTGTACCAGGACATGACTTAATTTTCAATTTTTCCCATTCTCCTGCCCTCCACACTCTGCCCCCTATATACATAAACTTTGTTTCCTCTTTACAATCAAATTTTTCTTTCCCTTCTTTACTTAATCCTACTTCTCTCTTTGATTATTTTCTTGCCATTTCACAATATCTGTCATTTTTTTTTTTTTGAGACAGGGTCTTGCTTTGTAGTTCAGGCTGGCTCTGAGCTCACTATGTAGCCCAGGCAAGCCTGGAACTCAGCAATCCTCCTGCCTCTGCCTCCCGAGTGCTGGGATTACAGGTGTGAGCCACCACGTCTGGCACTGTGGTATGTGGTATTGATGGCTGGTGGACGTGAGTCTCCATGCCCAGCATTGTATGTGGTTACCAGGGATTGAACTCAGGACCTTGTGCTTGTGAGGCAGGTGCCGGAACCACTGAGCCAACCCTCTGGCCCTATCTGTCATATTTTAAAACTCACACCTTCAGTTCTTCACACCAGAGAAAAGATACAGTATTCATACATCTGTGTCCTATTTATTTCACTTATAAGTATGTCCTCAAGGGACATCCATTTGAGGATAAAAGACTCAAATATATCACTCATTATAGTACAGTAATACTTAGTTTTATATATTAAAAAAACCCCACTTCTTTATCCAGTTTCCTGTTGATGGGCATTTGGGCTGTTTCCAAGATTTACCTATAAAAAAACTGAGCTGCTATAAACATGAGTACAGATATGTTACTGTGATATGAATCTTCTAATTGTTCTGTGCATATACCTTGGCTGATTATTTCTATAAAAAACAAGGTGACAAATGTTTTAGCCGGCATGGACCATGTATTATTTCAGATTAACTCTGCCCATGCAGCACTGCAAGGTGCCTTAGTTCCTTCGGAAGTTGGAGGATGGGAACAGAGCTTGGCAGGGAACCAACATGTGTGTATAGACCACCATCCATCTGGTCGGTGGGCCAGAACCCCAAGAATTACCCAGAGGTTTCTCTCTCCTACCCTACAATAACAACTCCTTCATCACATCCTGGAGATGTCACTTTCTCAGTAACTCTTAGATCTGTTCACCCCTCTCCTCTCTACCATCTCCATCCTAGTCTAAATCACCAGAATTTTTCCACAGCCTTCTACCTGGTTATGCCCAGTGACTCTCATTAATGAGATCTCGAACCAGAATAATTGCTTTGTTTAAATGCCACCCGAAAGCAGTCGGTCTCCTGCTCAGAAGAACTCAGTGTCTCTCCATTGCAGATAAAAGGACAAGCTAGAAGGGCCCATAGCAGCCAGTGTGGTAACCATTAACCACACATGATGATTTAGACTCCTTTAAAAGTTAATAGAGTTGGGCCGGAGGGTTAGCTCAGTGGTTCTGGCGCCTGCCTCACAAGCGCAAGGTCCTGAGTTTGATCCCCGGTAACCACATACAATGCTGGGCATGGAGACTCACACCCACCAGCCATCAATACCACATACCACAGTGCCAGGCGTGGTGGCTCCCGCCTGTAATCCCAGCACTTGGGAGGCAGAGATAGGAGGATTGCTGAGTTTGAGGCTTGCCTGGGCTACATAGTGAGCTTAGGGCCAGCCTGAACTACAAAGCAAGACCCTGTCTCCAAAAAAAAAAAAAAAAAAGTTAATAGAGTTGATGGTTTGGTTCATCAGCATGCTGGCTGCATTGCAACTGCTCAGTAGCTCTTGTGACTGTAATCTAATGAAAGAGAATTTTCATCGGGTGGAAAGTTCTACTGGTTTACACTCAGGTTATTATACCCCAGCTGCAAAGCAAGGTTTACCCACCATGCACTGGGAACATGTTCTTTCTTTGGTCAGGGGTACCTTTTCCTCCCCTCTTTGCTTCCTTACATCTTCCTTATCTGCTCACTGACTCAAATCTCAGTAGTTCAGACTGGCCCTGAGCTCACTGTTAGCCCAGGCCAGCCTCGTACTCACAGCAAACCTCCTGCCTCTATCTTCTGAGTGCTGGGATGACAGGTATGAGCCACCATGCCCACCACTGTGGTATACAGTTTCAAAGGTCATACTCAGGAGCTCGCACTTGCTAGGCAGACGCCAGAACCACTGAGCTAAATCCCCAGCATAAGTCTCAGTTTCTTTAGGTATGCATCAGTCCTGGACAGGTCCCAGGTCCTTGTTTCTGTGTTTCATTGCATGATGTGTCTCTCCTATGTGTATTCTACATGTATGAATTCACACTGATTACAGTCAACTACTGGAGCACCACAAAGGTAGACTCTGGTATTAATCAGCTTTCTTGTCACGGGAACATAATTCCCAACACCCACAAGTTAAAGGAGTTTAATTTGGCTCATAGTTTCAGAGGTTGGTTTGTTCTAAGGCAGAAACATCATGGCAGAGCAAAATGCTTAGATCCCGGCAGCTGGGAAGCTGAGCAGTGGAGCAGTGGTAGAAAGGAGGGGCCAGGGACTAGGTGTCTACCCAAGGTCACACTGCTATGACCCACCCAGACATGCCCAGAATGCCTTGGCAGTTCCCAAGCCCATCAGGGTGACACAACCAAGCTCAACTCCCAATATCCCTGTGTAGTGTTCCTAACTCTGGGCCCTCAGCATTTGGCATGTAACAGACTCCTTAAATAGGATTAGGGTGACGAATGTGTGCCTTATTTCACCCACAGTAGATGTGCAGGTATATGAGAACTACCTTCTGTAGTGTTTGGTAAATATGGCCAATGAGAGTCACAGGCTAAGTCAAGCCCCAGTTTAGGCTACATAGCCTTACATGCCCTTTAGATATCATATGTTTGCTATATTAAAACTTCTAGAAATACTGTTCTCATCCTTCCATCTTTCCACTGTGTTATCTCTTAAACCCTTCTGTTCTCCTGAGTCAGGATGAACCAAACTAATCATGGGAAACAGTGTTTATCCTTTCTGCTGAAGTAACTAGTCTCCCTTTGGCACCAGGCCACAACCTTTCTTCCCAGCAGAAGGATAATGAAGCTTTTGTACATAGGGAGGGAAAGGGATGGAAGAGAGGAGATTGGATGAAATAAGTTTATTTTTAAAAATAATAGCTATTAAAATGGCATGCCACAGAATTCATGTCTTGCTGAATTCACAGGTTACCAGGCTGTCACCAGAAATGATGTTCTTTTGGCTTTGAAAGCACACGCTGAGTTTCCCTGGAGAGGAATTTGGTAGTAATCCCTTAATTATTTTCTAATTGCTTGAACCCTCCCTCATTTCCTGGAGCTGCTCATTCCTGAGAGTTTTATGAGGTGCCATGCCAGGTGGAGAGCAGTCATGAATTCTGCCATGTCTCATCTGGGCAGAACGGATGCAATGCAGGCTTCACAGAGCCTTCCCTGGTCATCAGTGCCTGGGACCTTGAATGGGAGGGCAGGAACTGGGCTGTCAGGCATCTAAGCAAACATTTTGTTGTTTTTGTTGTAAATTCAGTTTACTGGTCTGTGTCCTATAGCACTGAAGGAGAAATTCAACAACACTGAAAGGTTCAGAGCCACATATTTTCTTCTCAACCAAGCTCTCAATTTGTGGAAGACAAGGATTTGCCTTGGATTTCTTCTGTATCCTCCTCAGTATTTGGCGAAGTGCTTTGCACACAGTACACACTTTATAAATAACTGATACAAGGAACAGATTATTAGCTGACCAGAAAAATTTCATGCTGCAAAAGTTCAATCATATTTCAAAAGACAGTATCAAAACTTGGGAGCAAAAATCTCTTGAGCACTAGAATTCCATCTCCATTCTAACAAAGTTAATAGGTTTGACCATCTTCATTTTATGAGTTTCTAGAAGTTGCTGTTAAAAAGAAAATTATGAAAGCTAATTCTCAGGTATTTAGCTTTCAATTAGATTTTGTATCTGTTGGAGTCATATGCCTATTTCAGTTGTTCCTATTGTTCACGCTGTTCTTAAGAGGAACATTTTCACATTTTCTGAGTTGTCCCCAGACCCCACAGTCTAGAGGAATCCAGGACAATCACCCTTTGCATTGTTCTCTTTCTCCTGTGACAAAAGAGGATCCAGGTTCTGTGGGTCCTGTAGAGGATGTGGTTTGAGAGAGTATCTTTGAGAAGAGTATAAAATAACAGATACAGAATTAGTAGGGTAAAAGTCCATTTGGAATGGGAAAATAAATCAACTAGTGGCCTTGATTACCAAGTGGGTCCCTTCCTTTTGCAGAGTACTTCTTGATCACACCCTGGTTACTCCCCTAGATGGCAACTCTATGGCTGCCAGAACCCACGGGGCAAATGAGGGATCCTTGGGGGATCCTTGGTGGATCCTTGCCCTCTTAGAACTTAGTTGGGAAACATCATGATGAATCTGTCTCTAACAGGCCGTTGTGCAATTCCCAGCTCAGAAGCAGTTCGTGAACCCTGAGCGTATGACTTTCAGGCACTTTATTTAAATACCAGGAGGTTTAACCCAGTGCACCTTCCTGCTTCTCCTATCTCACCCAAGAGAAGTCAGAGCAGTAATGTAGAGTGGAAGCTATGTAGCCGAGAAGAGCTCCAGGCTTTGGAGATGGCTTTTCCATGTTCACAGTCTGAGAGGACTTTATTCCTGAGATCTCAGCCTCGAGTCCCCACAGGCTGCCCATGCTCACTCTGGAACTACAGGAGCCAGTTCTCCCCCGAATATAGCAGCACCAGACTGAGTCAATTCGCCGTCAAAATCTTGGGAGTGGGAGAATGCCGATTGATATTATCCCATGAACTCGAGGAGCATATTCCCTGCATCATCCTTTTCTGTTTTTGTGCCTCTGAGATCAAATGAAGCCCGCAAAAGCTGTGACACCATGTGACTGAGCCAGAGTTGCAGTGACCTGCCAGACTCCAAAGTGAGTTTCCAACTGCTTATTTCCTCTTTCCCTTCCAAAATGAAGGGCAGAGCAGTCACATGGAGTGCAAGCGACTGTGTTGATGCAAGGGCATCTGGCCTTTGGAGTCTGTCTCATTGCTCTGAGTTGGCATCAGCTTCAGCTAGTTTTCAAACCAAAGTTAGATTGTCAGGAGTAGGTGTCGGGGATGACACTGCCATGTCTGTGAATCAGAGTCACCACCGGTGACAATCCTGCAGATCTCCAGGTGGGGCTGCGGGTGGCACAGGCAGGTCCATCACCCCAAGCCCTGCATCTGTCACAGAGGGCAAGTTATTGTCTATTTGTCTGTCTATCTATCTATCGATCTATCTACCTACCTACCTCCCTCCTATCTATCATCATCATCATCATCTATCTACCTACCTATCATCTATCTATCTATCTATCTATCTATCTATCTATCTATCTATCTATCCACCCACTCATCATCTTTCATCCTATCTGCAAAATAGGGAGAATAAAGGTATCTACCTTTGAGATTATAGTGAGAATTAAATGAACCAATAGTTTATGTGAGTTATTATTTCTGGACTATACACAGGTGCTTCTGTGCCTCGTGCAAGGAAGGGGACTGAGAAGTACTTGGGTTTTGCTTCCCTTTTGTATTTCCCCGAGTTCTGCTTGCCGCCATGGAGGTAAGAATGCTCTTTTGCATTTCCTATGATGGTCCCTGTGATAGGCTGAATCATGGCTGGCCAAAAGGTGTCTGTGTCTCATCTCTGGAACCTGTAAATGTTGCTTCACCTGGCTGAGGGACTGGAGAGTTTTGATTAAGTTAAGGACCTAGATAGTCTGGGTGGACCAGCAGGGTAATGTCACAAGGCAGACGTATATGAAGAAGGCAGGGAGAGGGGAAAGAAGTAATGTAACCACAGTGGCTGAGATAGTTGAGAAATGGCTTGGGGGATGCCCTCCTAGAGCTTCAGGAGGGAGCAGCCTTGCGTACCTTTTGCCTATAGAGTATTTCATCCAACAGAATCAGAATACACATTCTTCTCAGCTGCCCATTTTATTCTCCAAAACAGACCACATGCTAGTTCATAGAACATGTTTAAGTAAGTGCAAAGGAACTGAAGTTATCCCCTGTATACTCTCAGACCATAATGCCTTGAAATTGGAGCTGAATAGCAAAAAAAAATCCCAAGATGGTCACAAATACATGGAAATTGAATAATACTCTGCTGACCAACTAGTGGATCACAGAAGATATCAGAAAGAAATTGAACAGTTTTTACAATTAAATGATAATCCAAGTACAACTTACAAGAATTTGTGGGATACAATGAAAGCAGTTCTATGAGGGAAATTCATAGCAGTAAATGCCTACACCAGGAAAATAGAGCAAGTGCAAATAAATGACCTAATGCTAAACCTCAAGCTACTAGAAAAAGAAGAGCAAAGCAAACCCAAAGCTTATACTTGGGAGGAAATTATAAGATTAGGGTAAAAATTAATTCAGTGGAGACTAAGAGAACCATACAAAAAAAAATCAATGAATCCAAGAGTTGGTTCTTCAAAAAGATTAACAAAATTGACAGACCCCTACCCAACCTTATCAAACAAAAGAAGGAAAAGGCTCAAATCCATGCTGATAGGAATGAAAAAGGGGAAATCACCACCAACCCAATGGAAGTCCAGAGGATAATAAACAGGTACCCTGGCATATTTTTTGACTCCGCAGCTTCTGCCACCATGTACAAGAATAAGCTTGTGTTAAGCCCCTTGGTTTGTGGCCACTTGTTATGGCAGCTCTCATGAAAAAAAAAATGTAAGTAGCCACTGAATTCTGGTGCTGAGACCAAGTTCAAAGGTGCGCCCTAATGGTCACGTTTCCATGCCCAGGAACTGTCACTGCAAAGGGGACAGAGAGAGGTTAGTTTTTACAACCCCAGTGCAAATTCTGAAACTTGAATTCTGCATACTTGGCTCTTTTTTTTAAAATTCTTTATTGGTACAATTTATATACATCTCACAGTCACACATAACATCAGGGAATTTGTACCAATATACGACACAAGTTAATTCTCATTTTTATCCATATTCCTACCCACCCACACCTCTCCACCCCATATATACATGCTCTTTTATTTTCTTTCAGAATCATATTTATTCCTTCCCCTCATTACATTCCCACACCAAATTTCCTTTGGAAACTTCCCATTCTACAAAAAGTATCATACTTTCTAGAGCTCATTTGCATCTACAGGTGTTCATATCAAAGAAAAGATACGGTATTTGCCTATCTGTGCTTTATTGATTTCACTCTTTAGCATGTCCTCCAGGTGTATCTATTTGCACATAAATGAATCAATCTTGTCATTCTTTATGACAGAATAATACTCCATTTTATAAAAAAAAACACATCTTCTTTATCCAGTCTCCAGTTGATGGGCAATTGGGTTGTTTCCAAGATTGAGCTATCATGAACTGAGTTGATATGAACAATGGTGTACATCTGTCTTTCCAATGTGATTTTTAAAATTCTTTTGGGTATATTCCTAGCAGGGGAGATATAACCTATGGAAAAGAGCAAGGGACCATGAGAAATCAATCCAACAGCTTCTACATGACTCAAAGAAAAATAATATAAGACTGATTGGAGTCAATGAGGAAGCAGGAGACAGTGTAAAAGACATAAAAAAGCTGTTGTCAGAGATAACAGAAAACTTCACAGGAAAAGAAATGGACATACAGATAATTGAGGCCTATCGGACTCCAAAAAGCCGTGCCATAAAAATATCTACACCTAGATATATAATTATCAAGGTTCCAGATGCACAACAAAAGAATGAAATACTGAAAGCAGTGAGAGAAAGGAAGAAAATCACCTACAAAGGGAAGCCCTTTAGGATCACAGCAGACTTTTCAACACAAACACTCAGTGCAAGGAGAGCGTGGAGGGAAGTATTTCAAGCATTGCAGGAAAACAACCTCCAACCTAGACTGCTGTATCCTGCAAAACTATCTTTCAGAATAGACGGGGAAATAAGATACTTCCATGATAAAGAACACCTGAAAAACTTCACAAATACGAAACCTGATCTCCAAAACATTCTAAAGAACATCTTGGAAAAAAAACCCAGAAAATTCCATACCCACAAGACCCAGGAGAGTGAATTCATTGGGGCAAACAAGAAACTAAATAGAAAAGGGGAAAAGCAAGGAAGAAAAGAACCAAGAGAAACCAAGGGAAACATGGCAGCTCTGAAAATGTCCATATCAGTCATAATCGTTAATGTCAATGGACTCAACGGGCCATTTAAAAGACACGGACTAGCAGATTGGATCAAGAAGCAAGATCCTACAATCTGCTGCATACAGGAAACACACCTAATTCAGAAGGAAACCCATAGACTGAAAATAAAAGGTTGGAAAACAATCCTCCATGCCACAGGAAACTGCAAAAAAGCAGGAGTGGCTATCTTGTTTGCA
>PVIC010056995.1:0-10775 GCA_004025085.1 Thryonomys swinderianus
AAGGAGAAGAAAGAAGAAGGGGAAGGGGAAGGGGAAGGGGAAGGGGAAGGAGAAGGAGAGGAGGAAGAGGAAGAGGAAGAAGAGGAGGAGGAAGAAGGAGAAGAAGAAGAGGAAGAAGAAGAGGAGGAAGAGGAAGAGGAAGAAGAAGAAGAGGAAGAAGAAGAAGAAAGAAGAAGAGGAAGAGGAGGAGGGGAAGAGGAGGAAGGGGAGGGGGAAGGGGAAGAGGAAGAGAAAGAGAGAAGAAAAGAGGAAGGGGAAGAGGAAGGAGAAGGAGAGGAAGGGGAAGAGGAAAGAAAGGAGAAGGAGAAGAGGAGGAAGAGGAAAAAGAGGAGAAGGAAGAAAAGAAGAAGGAGAAAAAGAGATTCTAGGTCAGAGCACAGCTTGACCAAGTCACCTGATGTGGTGGCTCCAGACAGTCAAAAGTCTGGAAGGTTGAGGAGATGGCTCTGTGGGAAAATGAGTCGATGAGGTGAGTCTGGAAACACAGAGTAGAACCATTTGAGGAGAACCTCACAGTCACAAGACCTAAATGTTTTTGAATGGTATTTTTTTATTTGGATGAGATTGACATTTAAATCAGTAAACTTTAAGTTCAGAAAAAATTTCTCTGTACAGTGAGTGGACATCCTTTAATCAGCTGAAGTCCTTAATAGAAAAAATATGGCCCTCCTCTGATGAGAAGCAATTTTGCCAGCTGGTGACCTTCATACTTGAAGTGCAATACCAACTTTTCCTTATGTCTCAAGCCTGCTGCCTCCCCCCTGTAAGTTTCGGACTTTCTAGTTTCCAGTTGCCATGAGAACGTCCTAAAAATATATACATTTCTTTATACACACACATATTGACTTTCTTCTTGGAAGAACCTCCCTGATACAGTCACATTCTCTCAAAACCTATTTCAGAAAACTTTGGCTCTGAAAAATGCATGAAATGGAACTTCTATCCACCACAATAAGAGTATAAAGCTTATCCATAATGTCTACTTTCAGCACTTCCCACAATCCTGACTTATTGTGGGTACTTAAAAATATTCTTTAAATGAATGAATGGCTACATGATGTCATTATCCAAAGTCTGTTAGCTATTGCACCATTAGGAAGATGATTAGAGAAATCCACTCAGTTTTCCATAGTTACACCTCATAGAAGCTCTCTTACCCAACACCTACCTAACTTCATGCACTCAGTGAGGCTACCTGATGCCTGCAGAGCTGGGAACACACCTTCTCTCCTCTCCCAGGGACTTTGGCACCATTAGGGCCAAGCCACTGCATGTTCCCCAAGGAGCATTTAAGTTTGTTTCCAAATAAAATGTGCCAGCAGAATTGTTTTTTCTAAGTAGGTGATTCAATTGAATATCATGTGAACCAATGAAACAGGAATAGGGAAAGAGAAAAGTCTAATTCACATGAAAATCAAATTGAGTACTTTAGCAAGAACTTATAAAGATGAATTGCTTTAAAGCTGATGAATGCTGATGATAAGTAGAAAAGAAATCAACTGTAAATAAATTATGTAAAAGTGATAAAAATTCTAAGAGTTTTAAAGTTAAGTTTCTTTTCAAGGGTGTAAATTCTCACCTCATTTTCAAGAATCCATAAACAGGAAATTATAGGCAATTCATTACAAAAGCAGTTTAAGGAGTTGTCATAGAATCTCAGTGCATATAACTTTTGTGAGTTGAATTGTGTTTCCTGAAAAATAACACTGAAAGTAGACTTTATGGATAAGTTTTGTACTCTTACTATAGTTGAATTAAAAATAGAAGAAACCAGAGCTCCTGGCCTCTTGATTTCAAATTTTGGCCTCTGGCTCTGTCAAAAAATAAATTTCTATTTCTTAAGCCACCAAATCTTTGGTGGTTTGTTTCAGCATTCCTAGAAAGCAAACAAAATATCTGTACTCATAAGTATGTTTGAAGTTAAAATAACTATTTATGATTTTTTTTTTTTGAGACAGGGCCTGGCTTTGTAGTTCAGGCCAGCCCTCAGCTCACTATGTAGCTGAGGCAAGCCTGGAACTCAACAATCCTCCTGCCTCTGCCTCCCGAGTGCTGGGATTACAGGCATGAACCACCACGCCCAGCACTGTGGTATGTGGCATTGATGGTTGGTGGGCGTGAGTCACCATGCCCAGCATTGTATGTGGTTACCGGGATTGAACTCAGGGCCTTGCGCTTGCAAGGCAGGCGCTAGAACCACTGAGCTAAATCTCCGGCCCCTATGATTCATTTTTATACCTTACTTTGATCTGAATTTTTCTATAAATAATTCAGTGATAAGACTCTGTGGCATTAGATCTAAGAACTATTATTCCATTTATCTTAATGCAAATTAGAAATGCTTGTAAACACCACATGTGATCCATGGTAGTGCAGATAACAGCGTGAAAGGCAAAGCTAAGTAAACACAAGAGTTACACAGAGCCTATTAAAAGAAGTGGTGCACGGTTCATAGAAGTCACCCACATTCTGGAGATCTTAGTAAAATCCTATAGCTGGGGAGATTATTCATGAGAAGGAGCCTCCCTTGGATGTGTTACCTCCTAGAAACTGGAGCAGATGACATCACCACCTTTCTGCAAGTCCATCCCCTCGTGGGGAGAAGAATATCAACAGCTGATTCACTTGCTGGCCATTACAATTAAATAAGATGATTTTTATCAAAGCAACTAGATAGCTATATAAAGTGGAGGAAGCATGAAAAGAAGGCAATAAATGCGTCATGTGTCACATGTCCGTGCCTGGCCAGCAGAAACCCTCACTACCAACACTCCCAACTCCGCCCCCTGAAATGTGGCCAAATTAGGCATTGTTGTGGGCATAACATCACCCCATCTTTGCCTCTCCAGAAAAGCTGGAAGATTTGCTTTTATCATTTTATTTGTAAGTTTGGCTCCCTATTGCTTCTATATTAATCAGTTAGAGAGCCTATAGAAGGCACAGAAATGGCAAGAGGGAGGATTGGTTCTTTATAGTGTATTTTTTCCTGGGAACTAAAACAATCACGTTTTATTTATAGTGCTCTGTTCACCAGCGCAAAGCCCAGTGTGTAGAGTGAAAAGCACTTTACTCAAAGCTCTGAAGAACAGAGTCTGATTTTCAGTACTCTGGGCAGAAATAAGAAGTACACATTTTTTAAAACATAAACTGAACAGGATGGGTCTGGTCCTGCCGCTGGGAGCTGGGTACAGTGATGATGCCTATAGACACTGCTACTCGCGAGGCTGAAGCAGGAGAAGCACTGGAAACTTCAAGTTCAAGACTCATCTCGGAAACAGAGCAAGGCCTGCATACTAAATAAAAAGAAAGAGAGAGAGAGAGAGAGAGAGAGAGAGAGAGGGAGAGAAAGAGGGAGGAAAGAAAGGGAGGAGGGAAGGAGGGAGGGAAGGAAGGAAGGAAGGAAGGAAGGAAGGAAGGAAGGAAGGAAGGAAGGAAGGAAGGAAGGAAGGAAGGAGGGGGACTTTAATGGGCTAACAAGGCATTTTGTTTTAATTGAAAACACATGTGTTCAAGCGAGGAGGCAGGGGGCCCATTCACCACCCCCAGACCTCACTGCTCACATATCCAGGCACAGACGCACCCCAGCTGGGTCTCCCTCTGGAATACTGGCCATGACCTCATGCACCCCAAGTTTCCAAACAAAAGCCTGACTTGCGCTAATATAAATGTCAGCGTGGCATTTAAGACTTTGTATGGCTTGATATTTTACTTTATGACATTTAAACGAGGGGTCTCCTAAAAAAATCCACAGGTCATAGTGAAATTGTGTGAGAAATAATGGAGTTCATTTGTACACCATGAGTTCATTTGTATACCATGGAGTTTATATGTATACTGCCATCGATGTGAGTTAAGGCTGGCCAGTAGAGGAATGGTGGCAAAATGATGTATGTCACTTCTGAGCAAACCTTAAAGGACCTGTAAGGTAGCCCTCAAACTTTCTCATAACCCTTCAGAGCTATCAAATAGATGGTGAGCAGAGCCTGCTGTTCTCCACTGAATACATAGCTTTACCAAACATAAGTGTCTGCAGTGTTAATCCAGTAAGATTTTGGACCTGTTTGTCACCCCAGAAGATCCTATGCTATCCCAATCTATGCAGTATGTTAATGTCCATGTTTGTTAGGAGACTAACCACAAATTTTACTGCATGTCCAAGAGGCCCATAACTAAGGTAAGGTTTGGAATCAGTGTTCTTGGAGAAGTATAAATTCTTGATTGTATCTGCCATATGCTCACTAGTTTGAATCATTCATGTAATTATTCATTTATTCATATATTCATTCATATATGCACAGGAGTAGAGACAGGCTCTGCCATGCATCGATGAGAAATATGCTTCAGCATCACTGTGGGTGCTACTGTGGGGATGTTTCAGAGCAGAGGTGCACAGATGGGCAGCTGAGTGTGAATGTGTGTGAAGCTGTACACAGGACAGCTGGTGTGTAGTGCAGGGCAGGTGCTGCACATGAGCAGCCTTCAGGAAAGCACTGAAATGCAACCTACACTCTCAACTGACCATGCCATGCTGGGGGCAGATGAATTTTTATTTTTGCGAAGACATCATATAGGATAGCAGAAGCTCTGCATAGAGTCATTCTTAAAAGAAAAAGAAGAGAGAAGGGAAAGCAGGCCTGGACCTACTTTAGAAGATAATTACAGTGTGAAGGTCCCCAAAACCAAACTAAGCTTGATGAATTTGCTACAAGGACTCACAAAATGTGTTAAAAGCTGCCCTGCTCATCACTGTGGCTTATTACACCAAAAGGACACCACTTAGAATCAGCCCAGGGAAAATCTACATAATACAGGGCCCAGGCCAGTCCTAAGGCCAAAGTAGGGCCAGACTCTTCTCCCAGTAGAGCCCTGAGGACACCAGAACATCTCCCAGAATCGGTGTGACAATACATAGGCAGTACTGTCAGCCAGAGAAGCTCAGTCAAGTACCAGAATCCTGTTTAGAACTTAGTCACGTGGTCATGGTTGACCACTCATGTGGCTAGCCTTTGACTCCAAGCCCTCCTGAGGTAGAACTGATAGGATGTATCCCAAACTCTACCCTTGTTAGCATAAATTATTTCTCATGGTCCCTGTGTAAATGATGATCTCATCAGATAAAACGTTTCAGACTTACAAATCACCTCCCAGGAGCTATAAGCAAAGGCCAGATACCTCTTTTTGGCCAAACTACTTTCCTTAAAAACTAAATAATCTTAAACAGGGCCTGATGCTGCCCACTTGTAAAACCAGCATTCGGGAGACAGAGGCAAGAAGATCACCATAAAGCTGAGGCTATGCTAGAGTACATAGTGAGCAGGACCCTGTCTCAAAAAACCAAATAGACGGATAGATAGAATCTTGAAATATTGCAATGTAGGGCAAGAATGGAAAAAGATGTGGGAAAAGGTGAGAAAAACAAGCAAGATTTCAAAGGACTTCAGTAACAGGAAAGGGAGGAAAAGAGAATGATTATCTGCAGAGAATCACTTTTCATATCTTATTTCCTTTGATCCTCAAACAAAATATTAACCTCTCTAAGGCTCAGAGACTTGAAATAATTGCCCAAGATTGGTCAAGTCAGGGCTGGAGCTCAGTTCCATCTAATTCCACAGTCTGTGCATTAAACCAGCTATTTCTGATTAACATATATTTGCTTAGTACCTACTATGTCTAAGTTTCTAAACTTGATCTGGATAAATAATGGTAAACAGTGGACTATGCATGCAGTACAGTGGCTTCAGAGATAACTTTCAAAATAGAAGGCTTTATGAACTACAATAATAACTAGCATGACCGAGACTGAGATGGTCAGACAAGACCTCTAGAGCAAGAAGCATCCGAGCCACTACCTGAAGGGCAGATGAGTAAGAGCTAAGCAGGCAAAGAGCTAGTGGAGCCTTTCTAGATTTCCTATTGTACCCTAGCTCCAGCTCGGAAATGGAGCTATCCACGTTACCAGAATCAGGAAACCCACACCATGCAATTTCTCATGAAATTATTGCTTCAAGTAAGTTTCCTTACAAGATACTAAAACTAGAGCAGCACTTCATTTCCAGTAGTCATCCCAATAGCACAGAGCAAATGCTAAAGAGAATAAAAAGTACCTTTGTGATGAAGGCTTCTGACAGGCCTCACCTAAACCACATTAATAACCGAACAAATAGGACAAGTGGTGTGACATGAAGATCACAGTGTTACCTGATAAATAGCCAGGCCAAATGTGCTCATCCAAATCTAATTACTAAGCCTTAATGTCAAATTTACAAGTAGAACAAGGAGCAGTCTGGAAGAAGGAAATATTCTAATGACTGCTTCAAAATTTTGAAGGTAATGTTCTAAAATAAGAGACTTTAAAGTAAAGGCATGAACAGTTACTAGGTCCTGGCTCAAAGAACACCTGGACAGGACTTCCATGCCTGCAAGCAGCCAGCAAACCACCGGACCCAGGACAGATGCCCCCTGGGCACTCCACTCCCCCTGGGTGAGTCTGGGTAAACCCAACAGAGGCTGCACAGTGACTTCCACTGCCTGTAAGCAGCCTGCCTGCCACCAGACCCAGGCCAGCTGTCCCAGTGACCTCCATCTACCCCAGGCGTGTCTAGGTAAACCCTGCAGAGGCTACGCAGTGATTTCCACTGCCTGCAAGCAGACAGCCAGCCCCTGGACCCAGGCTAGACGTCCCCTAGGAGTTCCATACCCCCTAGGTGAGTCTGGGTAAGCACAGCGGATGTTGCCCAGTGACTTCCACCACCTACAAGCAGCCTGCCTGCCACCAGACACAGTCCAGCTGCCCCATGGGATATCCATCCACCCAAGCAATTCTAGTCTACCCACCATTAGGCTCAGGCCAGAAACCTCAAGGGAGCTCCATTCCTGTTTGCATGAGTCTGGTTAAGCGCCACTTAGGTTGTGCAGTGATTTACAGTTTTTGCCAGTACAACAGATATGAGAAAAAATTCAAGAACCCAGACACAAACATCATCACCACAGGGGAATGCAGGGAAAAGGGAAATGGAGCAAAATGAAGCTCAATCTCAGGACTCTCTCAACTGGTAACAAAAGCAAATCTACTAAAATGGAAATCAGAACTGTTCTCTGAGATGAAAACAGATGCTGTCCAAAGTGAAGGACTTCATTAAAGAAGAGATCAGGAACGTCATGGAAGCTCAGATAACAAACATTATAAAGAGCTTCAAGCAGAGGTCCAGGTGATCAAAAACGAGAATGAAAGTTTGCAAAGTAGAATGAATGAAGCTGAAAACCAAATTTCAAACCTAGAAGACAGGCTCACAGCCAATGAACAGGAAAGGAATACCTTATGGAAAATGGCAAGGGACCATGAGAAATCAATCCAACAGCTCAAAGATGACTCAAAGGAGAATAACATAAGGCTGATCAGAGTCTGTAAAGAAGCAGGAGACAGTGCAAAAGACATAAAAAAAAACCGTTTATAGATATAATGGCAGAAAACTTCACAGGGAAAGGAAAAGAATTGGACATACAGAAAAATGAGGCATTTAGGACTCCAAAAGCCCATGATATTAAAAAATCTACACCCAGACATATAATTACCAAGGTTCCAGATATCCAACCAAAGAATAAAATACTGAAAGCAGCTAGGGAAAGGAAAAAAAAACACATACAAAGGGAAGCCCACTAGGATCACAGCAGACTTTTCAATGCAAATGCTCAATGCAAGGAGAGTCTGGAGGGAAGTGTTTCAAGTATTGCAAGAAAACAACTTCAAACCTAGATTGATGTATCCTGCAAAACTATCTTTCAAAATCAATGGAGAAATAAGATACTTTCATGACAAAGAATACCAGAAGAACTTCTCAATTACAAAATCTGCACTCTAAAACATTCTTAATATCTTGGCGGAAAACAATGAAAGTCACAAACTCATGAGACCTAGCAGAGTGAATTTAGTGAGCAAGACATGAAACTGAGAGGAAAGGGGAAAAGCAAAGAAAAAAGCCAAGAAAGGACAACACCATGACAGGTATAAATCAGACTGTATCAGTCAAAACCATTCGCGTTAATGGCCTCAGTGGGCCAATTAAAAGATACAAACTGGACCATCCGTTTCCAGCGGACTGAGGGCCACCCACCGGCCCACTGTACCCCAGAGCGGCGCAGACTCGGCTACTGGGTACCATCCATTTCCGGCGGACTGAGGGCCACCCACAGGTCCCTCTGCATCGTGGAGCGGCACAGACTCGGCCACCAGGCACCATCCGTTTCCGGCAGACGGAGGGCTGCCCACCAGCCCCACTGTATCCCAGAGCGGCACGGACTTGGCTACCAGGTGCCATCCATTTCCGGTGACGGTGGACTGAGGGCCACCCACAGGCCCACTGCACCCCGGAGCAGCACGAACTCAGCCACACCATGTGTCTTTCCGTTTTCGGAGGCGGCAGAGGATGGAGGCCTGCCCACCAGCCCACTGTACCCCAGAGCTGTGCAGTGAGGAGTCAGGTATGGACCCTGGACGCCATCCTCACCACAGAGGGTTGAGGACCTCCACCCAGCCCCAACCCCACCCCGGAGCTGCGTTGTGAGGACCCAGGTCCTAGAGGAGGAGGCCATCTCCTGCATCCCTCCACAGGAGCCGCGCTCCTAGAGCCACACTGAGAGACCAGGCAAGATAAAAAAAAAAGGGGGGGGAGGAATCTAGCTTCTATTTTGCCATCTACTCTTAGATCCCTCTATTCACCTCTTGTCCCCATACCCTCTCCTATCTTCCTGTCAGAAGCAATACCCAGAAGTAAAAGACTCTTAGGCTGCCCTATTTCTTCTTCTGTACTATTATAAGAAGGTGTGCAAAGTCTACAATGGTCCTACAGCATACAGTTGGCACTGTTGTACATATGCCCTTTTATCCTCTATTACCTGCTGGCATATATAAGATTCTAGGATATAGGTGATCTTCATGAATCTGCTAACCCTATTTCATTCTCCTCCTCTCAATGCCTCCCCAATTCCCCAGTGACCTCTTATCCCCAAAGGGTTCGGGGGGTACATTTACGATCTATATGTTGTATACACATTGCTGATTAATTCCAAATTCTGGCATATAGACATAGAGATAACTCATAAGCTCAGAGTCTTCAGAATAAAATTTAACAAAACTTTTTATCTTATGTACTGTGTTTAATACTGATATTGGCATTTATTGTATTATGGTAACAAACATGATGTGATTGTTCTGCTCAAATACCTTCCGTGATGTGTCAGAACTGAGAACTCTCAAGGGTCATTACAGATTCAAGGAGGAACCCCTAGGAAGAAGCCACATCCAAAAGGCCCCAGATAATAGAAAAAGACCTGCAACAAACATTGCCCTGTCATCCATCAGGCAAAGAAGAGAATTAATAACAACGAAAGAGTAGAAATGAGAAAATACACCAAAAAACAGACACAAAGATCACCACCACAGGGAAATTCAGAGAAAAGGGAAATAGGGCAAACTGAAACTCAAACACCAGGACTCTTGGAGATGGTAACTAAAGCAGATCTAGTAAAATGGAAATAGAACTCATCTCTGAGATCAAAACAGGGATACTGTCCACAGTGAAAGACATCATTAAAGAAGAGATCAGCGAGATGATAGAATCCAAGATAGCAGAAGCAATGGAACCTTTTAAACAGCTTCAAGCAGAGCTCCAGGGAATGATTAAGGGGAATGAAAGCTTGTAAAGTAGGATGAATGAAGCAGAGAACCGAATCTCAGACCTAGAGGATGGCATAGCAGCCAACGAGCAGGAAAGATATAATCTATGGAAAAGAGCAAGGGACCATGAGAAATCAATTCAACAGCTTCTAGATGACTCAAAGAAAAATAATGTGACACTGATTGAAGTCACTGAGGAAGCAGGAGACAGTGCAAAAGACATAAAAAAGCTATTGTCAGAGATAACAACAGAAAACTTCCCATGAAAAGAAATAGATGTACAGATAAATGAGGCCTATCAGACTCCAAAATGCCGTGAGATAAAAATATCTACACCTACACATATAATTATCAAGGTTCCAGATTCAAAACAAAAGAATGAAATACTAAAAGCAGTGAGAGAAAGGAAGAAAATCACCTACAAAGGGAAGCCCAGTAGGATCACAGCAGACTTTTCAACACAAACACTCAATGCAAGGAGAACACAGAGAGAAGTATTTCAAACATTGCAGGAAAACAACCTCCAACCTAGACTGTTGTATCCTGCAAAACTATCTTTCAGAATAGACGGGGAAATAAGATACTTTCATGAGAAAGAACACCTGAAAAACTTCAAAAACACAAAACCTACACTCCAAAACATCCTAAAGAACATCTTGGAAAAAAACACAGAAAACTCCAGACCCACGAGACCCAGGAGAGTGAATTCATTGGGGCAAACAAGAAACTAAATAGAAAAGGGGAAAAGCAAAGAAGAAAAGAACCGAGAACAGGGAAATATAGCAGTTCTGAATTTGTCCATATCAGTCATAACCATTAATGTCAATGGCCTCAATGGGCCAATTAAAAGACACAAATTAGCAGATTGGATCAAGAAGCAAGATCCTACAATCTGCTGCATATAGGAAACACACCTAATTCAGAAGGAAACCCATAGACTGAAAATAAAAGGTTGAAAAACAATCCTCCATGCCACAGGAAAGTGCAAAAAAGCAGGAGTGGCTATCTTGTTTGCAGATAAAATAGATTTCAAACCCAAACTGATTAAAAGAGATAAAGAAGGTCACTATATTCTCGTACAAGGAACTATCCAAGAGAAAGA
>PVIC010056996.1:0-10633 GCA_004025085.1 Thryonomys swinderianus
TTGTAGTTCAGGCTGGCCCTGAGCTCACTATGGTGCCCAGGCAAGCCGCCGCGAACTCAGCAATCCTCCTGTCTCTGCCTCCCGAGTGCTGGGATGACAGGTGTGAGCCACCACGTCCGGCATTGTGGTATGCGGCGTTGATTGTTGGTGGGCGTGTCTCCACGCCCAGCATTGTATGTGGTTACCGGGGATCGAACTGAGGTCCTTGCGCTTGCGAGGCAGGCGCCGGACGTGCGAGGCAGGCACCGGAACCACTGAGCTAATCCTCCGGCCCGAGGTGACAAATTTTTGTGGACAAAGTAGAAAGGGTAAGTCATTCCCGAGGGAAGCCATTTAGTAAAGTGACAGCACCTCCTTGCCCACCTTCCTCTGCCTGGACACAGGGAGACAGGAAGCACTAAGGACCACAGCGCCTCAGTTGGAGAAGCTCAGACCGTGAGTCTCCACGTGGAAATTCCTCCCCTTTCACAAGCCATGAACTTCCATTGTGTTTGAGCCATTGTACTTTAGAGCCTACTTGCTCCAGCAGTTTAGCCGCCCGTAACTAGGGTGGCTCACTTTCTGATTCTTCCCAGAATCCCATACTCGTGTGGTGCCACAACCTACTCCCGGAGAAACCACCCAGAGGAGGCCAGACCTGCGTGCTTGCCAAGGAAAATGCCCCCGGGTAGAGACTGGGAAGACTTGCAGTTTTCATCTCTGTGAGAAGAAACAACCTCAGGAAATTATGCATAGTCACTGAAAGCAGAAGTAGTTGGCAATGGCCCTGATGCAACCTAGTTTGGCTTTTCATCAGTTTGTGGCTTATGGCTGAGAAGTACGACTGGATGGCCCAGCTCTGCCTTATTGGAAAAAGTAGCAAGAAATCTACTTCTGTTCTTCCTGAGTCTAGAGCACGGTTCCTCCCCTGTGACACCCTCCTCTAGTTTTGAGTTCTCTCACGTGAGCCATCTTCCAGGAAGGGTTTTTCTGTCCCTTCCTCTCCCTGACGAAAGGCGGGGAGGTTTATTTTGGCTCACAGTTTGTAAGGGTTTCGGTCCATACTCGGCTGGCTCCGAGGCAGAACAGCATGGCAGACAGCCATGGCAGAGGAGAAACAGTTCATGGTAGGCAGAAGACAGAAAGCAGAGGCATCCTTAGTCTAGCACCGCACCATGAATCAGTCATTCGCTCTACATCCAGCCGGCTCTGAAGAAGCCCCACCTGTGACCACATGAGGGTTTGGAGGGACATCTAAACACAAGCTATACCAGTTGCCCAGACTGGCCTCAACCTTGAGATCCTCCTGCTTCAGCCTCTGATGTAGCTGGGATTACAGATGTGTGCCACCAGGTTCCAACGACCTCTAGTGTCTTTAACTCAAAAGCTTCAGGAAAATGCCACACAAAAAGGTTAACATAACAGGATAGTGAGTAGATTAAAAAATGAGCAAGTTTTGTCATTCTTTTCACAAAATGTTTTAAAGAAATAATTTTAAAACAGATCGAAGCAGAACTAGATGTGGGGTTTCTGAGAAGCAGGGTTTGAAAACTGAGATCACTTCAGAGGTCCCTCTCCTCTAGAAAGCCCTGTGCTTCTTTTTAAATGGAATGTCCTGTGTTTTGTTAAACCTCTAAGTGCCAGGATCCTTGGTCCATTTAAATGGGTCAAATAAAGAATGGTGATTACCTTAACTGAATCTAATAACATTCTACTCCATTGACAGAGCACTTTACAAGACCATTTACGGAAGTAGTGTAGTCATGTGATCAGCAGCATGAACAATGGAGGAAGAGACCTGGATTCAAGTCCTGACATTCCTATAAACTAGCTGTGTGACTTGGGCAAATTACATACTCTCTCTTTTCCTCTATCTCCTCACTGTAAATGAGAAAGAGAAGGCTTGAACTGCCGGCTAGTGGAAGAATAAAAAGAACTACTGTACACGGAATGTTCAGCATGATGTCTATGTGGGTTGTATTTGCCATGAAAATTAGCTACAATACATTTCATACTCATTTCATTTTCATCTTTGTAATTCCAATGTAAAGACCATCATCACAGAAAAAAATGAACTTCAGTGAGTATGGTAGCACATGCCTATAATCTTCAGGAGACTGAAGCAGAAGGATCATGAGTTCAAGGACAGCCTCGGCTACACAGTGACACCCTCTCAAAATAACAAAACCAACCAAACAACCAAAACTCAAAAAAATGAAACGACTTGCCAAAGTTTCGTGGTGAGGGCAAATCAGTGCTTTCCCATTCCATTCAGAACATAAGTGAGAGAAGCTTGGGGAGGAAAGAACAAAAAAGAAAGGTCCAAATGTCGTGTGTGGTGGCGCACACCCGTAATCTCAACACTCTGGAGGCAGAGGCAGGAGGATTCCTGAGTTTGAGGCTTGCCTGGGCTACATAGTGAGCTCAGGGCCAGCCTGAACTACAAAGAGAGAGCCTGTCTCAAAAATATAAAAATAAATAAAGGGGCCGGAGGGTTAGCTCAGTGGTTCCGGCGCCTGCCTCGCAAGTGCAAGGTCCTGAGTTTGATCCCCGGTAACCACATAGAATGCTGGGCGTGGAGACACACCCACCAGCAATCAACACCGCATACCACAATGCCGGGTGTGGTGGCTCACGCCTGTAATCCCAGCAATCGGGGAGGCAGGGACAGGAGGATTGCTGAGTTCGCAGCGGCTTGCCTGGGCACCATAGTGAGCTCAGGGCCAGCCTGAACTACAAAGCGAGACTCTGTCTCAAAAAGCAAAAATAAATAAATAAATAAATAAATAAATAAACAAATGAAAAGGAAGGGTCCAGTGTGGCAGTAACAGAAGACAGCACAAGAGTGAGCTCCAGACAGTGCACAAGTGAGTGAGGAAGATTCCAGAGACCAACTGCAGCTCTTTCTGCCCCTCCCACTTTGCAGGCTCCATTTCCCAGCACATAGTAGGTGCTCACCGAGCATGTCCTAAGTGAGCTGGGAGTGAGGCTTGTTTTCATATATTCTCCAGCGTCATAATTTGAAAGATGTGTCTTTGTCCTTAATGTCACAAAGAACAAAAGATTTTGCTTCTTCTCCCTGGAGAATGAAGGGAAATAACCCTCCCCCACAACTGGGTTTTGTATAAAGTAAATGATGGTCGCTGACAGTTACTGCATTTACTGTAAACAGCAGCTCCGGCTGCCCTTCCTGCCTCCTCCTCCTCCCCCGGGCAGTGAAGTCATGGTGCCATCGCGAGCAGGCACCGCCCCAGACTCCTCCAAAGCCGGAAGCCAGGAGCCCCGGAAGGAGCACGGAGCACGCCCACCTGGCCCCCCACCGCCCCGGCGCACATGTACTGTCCTGAAGCTCAGACGCAGAGCGTCTGCCGTCCAGGTACAGCGCGAACAGGACGTGCAGGTGCTGGTCTTCTCCCCTTTAGCTCATTCTTCCCTGTATCTGAGTTGTTATTCTTTAGAGGAAATTACAAAAGCGAAGGACCGGCAGGGTTAAATCGTCGCAGAACAGCCTGCCCTCATTCCTTGTGTGAAGCCTCCGCTGTGTCACAGGGACAGCATGTTAAATCAATAGAGACTTGAACTGTTAATTTCCAGAAAGGCAGAGATGATTGAGCTAAAATAGTCTCTGTCACTTCTCTGCCCATAGGGAACGAAAGTCTCTTTAGTTTCAGGTCTTCTTACAATTAGGTAAGTTCCAGGAAGAGCATGAGCCACTTTTACAAAATTTCCTAGTTTTTTAGGGGGAGGGACAGGCTCCGCTGACCCAAGGCCTCAGTTGTTATAAAGAAGTGTTTTTAGCGCAAGATGCAGCATGTCCAGTGTATGTGGAAGGGACACACACAGGTTAGGAGCAGTAGACGGCTTGGCTTTGGTTATTTTGTATTCCGTGGGCTCTCCCATCTGAGGGTCCCCTCTGTTCTTGTGGTTGGCAGGATTTGTCATAGGAACCTCCTCCTGTTTCCCAGACATCTTTGCTAGTTTTTGTTTCTCCCCCTTCTAGACTGAGGTTGAGAAAGAGGCACCTGGCATTATAGAGGTTCATGATCAATGATTTTTGGTCATATTTGTATGGTTTTTTGTTTTGTTTTGTTTTGTTTTGTTTGAGACAGGGTCTCGCTTTGTAGTTCAGGCTGTCCCTAAACTCACTATGTAGCCCAGGCAAGCCTCGAACTCAGCAGTCCTCCTGCCTCTGCCTCGCGAGAGCTGGGATTACAGGTGTGAGCCACCACACCCGGCTTTGTGGTGTGTGGTACTGATTACTGGTGGATGTGAGTCATCACGCCTGGTATTGTTGTATGTGTTACTGGGGATCGAACTCAGGACGTTGTGCTTGGTAGGCAGGCGCCGGAACCACTGAGCTAAATCTCTGGCCCAAACCCAGGATTTTTTTACACTGAGATACAACTCCCATTTTTAAACATTTGTTTGTTTCTTTGAGATAAGATCTTATTAAACTGGTTAAACTCAAAATTCTCCTGCCTCGGGCCGGAGGGTTAGCTCAGTGTTTCCGGCGCCTGCCTCGCAAGCGCAAGGTCCTGAGTTCAATCCTCGGTAACCACATATAATGCTGGGCGAGGAGACACGCCCACCAACAATCAACACCGCATACCACAATGCAGGACGTGGTGGCTCACGCCTGTAATCCCAGCACTCGGGAGGCAGAGACAGGAGGATGGCTGAGTTCGCGGCAGCTTGCCTGGGCACCATAGTGAGCTCAGGGCCAGCCTGAACTACAAAGCGAGACCCTGTCTCAAAAAGCAAAAAAAAAAAAAAAAAAAAAATTCTCCTGCCTCAGCCTCCCAGGGTGCTAAAATTATAGCCATGCATGATCACTCCTGGCTCTAATTTTTTACTCTTATTTTCATTTATTTATCCTTTTACAATGCTGGAAACCTAACCCAGGACTGGGTGAGTGTTCTACCACTGAGCTATACTCCTATTGCTCTAATATTTAGATAAGACTTCCCTCCTTACTTTTTTTCTTGTTCTCATTTTATGACCTCTTCAACCTAAGAGTCCATTATAGCTGGCTGGAGATTCATTTCTTATCTTTAAAAATTCCTTAAATTCTTAGAATGGCCTTGAGCTCTGCTGCCCTCTCTAAACTGTTCCCCAAGAGAAGTTACAGAAGCTCCTTCCTGGTGTCCCCTAGACCATCAGGGCGGCCAGGGAGGAAGAGGTGTTTCTAATATTTACCACTTCCACAAGGGCCCCCCACTCCCCGAGCGCAGCTGGTCTCCTCCAGGGTGGAACGGGGAAGACAGGGTGGGGTTCTGAGGCCTGCAGAGCGTATGTCCATCTCAGCAGTGCACTTTTTCCTGTCTTCTTTGCCTGCTCCCTGCCCCGTGGTCCTCAGTGGGCCAGCCCTACACTAAGCTAGACTTCACCAGGGCAGGTAAGGGATAGCCATGCTCCTCCATCCAGCACCTTAGGTATATTCTGCCAAGGACAGCCTGGGGACCTGGGGCCAAACCTAGTATGGGTTCATGACCCTTTATCTAAAGTGTTTGGGACCAGAAGTGTTTTAGGTTTCTTCTTTTTCTCTAGATTGCATAATATTCACATATACATAATGAGATACCTTGGGGATGAAACTCAAGTCTATACATGAAATTCATTTATTTCATATACCTTTATAAGCATAGCCTGAAGGTAATTTTACACACTATTTTTAATGCTCCTGTGTTTTCCCTGTGGCATGAGGTCAAGTGTAAATTTTCTACTCTGGGGCCAGGGTTTTAGCTTAATGGTTCCGGTGTCTACCTGGCAAACACAAGGTCCCCAGTTCGATCCCCAGCACTGCATACCACAGTGCCCGGCATGGTGGCTCATGCTTGTCATCCCAGCAGTCGGGAGGCAGAGGCAAGAGGATTGTTGTGCATTTGAGGCTAGCTTGGGCTACAGAGTGAGTTCGGGGCCAGCCTGAACTACAAAGCGAGACCCTCTTTTCACTGTGACACCACATGAATGCTTGAAGATTTGGGAGCGCTTCCGACACTGGCCTTTCAGACCAGGGATGCTCAGCCTGTGCCCACACGGCCCCTGAGTGTGGTGCCTGCTCCTCCATCTGTCCTGTCCACCTTCCCTGTATCAGAATTCCATGAAGTCCAAGTGCCCAGTTCTGGGTCTACCCAGCCCCATCGTGGGCACAGAGAGAGGGTGTTTCCAAAGCTCTAGGGTCAGGTCGGAATGTACTTCCTCACATCCACTACCAGCTTAGTGCACTTGACAAGCTGGCCCCCTGCCAAGACCCGAGCCGGCAGGAAACACCTGTCTCAGCCAGACGCTACCCCAGGGTCTCACTGAGACTCCTTCAGTTTTCCGGGTCTTGCTTTTCATCCGCCAAGTTCTGACCATCTCCTGTCCAAATTAGCATTTCTTCTCTGGACCAAGGCTCTGATCGCAATACCTCCCAGCTCCGCCTCCTCTCTGCCCTGGTGACCAGGGCACAGTGACCCACACTGGCCTCTCCCGTGATTGATCATAAGCCTATAAGCCTATTTGGAGCTTTTCTTCCTGCACTTTCTTCACCCAACAATATTGTGCACCCAGTAATTGTCACATTCTGTGCCAAGGGCTTTGTGCTATTAGTCATAATAGCTTCGGAGGAAGTGGGGCTGTTTTACAGTTACAGAGACAGAGATCCTGAGAGAATGCCTTACCCCAGGTTTGGTTCTCAAACACAGGTCTGGGTGATCCAAAAGCCCATAGTCTCCTGGTCCCAGAGCTGCTTCCCGGCAAACTAATTCTGCTTTTTACCTCAAGATGTCCACGTTCTAGGCAGGGAAAAGGCACCTGAGACAAACAGGAAGTGAGGCTCAGGTTGGGGGGGCAGGTCGTGGGGCAGGGGTTCTGCCCCAGAGAAAGGTTCCTAGGAACTTTCAATAGACGCCCACTAGATGAGTAGAAACTAATTGGTTCAAGAGAGTGAGAGCCCCAGAGTCCAAAAAAGCAAATTTTTTCAAGAACCTGTAAGAAATTCAGAACAGGGCTGAAGATTTAGCTCATTGGTTCCGGCACCTGCCTAGTAAGTGCAAGGTCCCTGGTTCAATCCCCAGTAACCACATACAACAATACCAGGCATGGTAACGCTAGCCTACCCACCGGCAATCAGTACCACGTACAAATGCCAGGTTTGGTGGCTCAAGCTTGTAATCCCAGCCCGAGGGAGGAAGAGGCAGGCGGATTGCTGAGTTCAGTGAGCTCAGGGGCAGCCTGAACTATAAAGTGAGACCCTGTCTCAAAAAAAAAGAAATTCAGTGCAGCAGGAAAATGACACGAAGGAAGTAAGAAGGTGTAAAAGATATAGCTGAATGAACAGTTTAGGAGCCTTGATGTCATCCAAACAGGTTCTGCACTTCCTGCTGGGGACAATAAGTACCATCAAGGGAAGGATTTTGGGCAAAAGAGAGATCAAATCAACGCTGTATTAAGGACTGGCAAGCATCAAGTCCCAAATTCGATTCCTGAGGACCACATACCTCAATGCTGGGCATGGTGTCTCACGCCTGTAATCCCAGCACTCGGGAGGCAGAGCCAGCAGTATTGCTGTGAGTTCAAAAGTAAAACCCTGTCGGGCCGGAGGGTTAGCTCAGTGGTTCCGGCGCCTGCCTCGTAAGCACAAGGTCCTGAGTTCGATCCCCGGTAACCACATATAATGCTGGGCGTGGAGACACGCCCACCAACAATCAACACCGCATACTACAATGCCGGAAGTGGTGGCTCACGCCTGTCATCCCAGCACTACGGGAGGCAGAGACAGGAGGATTGCTGAGTTCGCGGCGGCTTGCCTGGGCACCATAGAGAGCTCAGGGCCAGCCTGAACTACAAAGCGAGACCCTGTCTCAAAAAGCAAAAAAAAAAAAAAAAAAAGTAAGACCCTGTCTCAAACAAAACAAAACATAAAAGCCGAGTGTGGTGGTGCCTACCTGTAATTCCAGCTACTTGAGAGGCTGAAGGCTGAGGCAAGAGGACTGGGTTGGAGGACAGCATCGGTAACTTAATGAGATGCTGTCTCAAAAGAAAACATTTTTAAAGGGCTAGCGATGTAACTCAGTGGTGGAGCACTTATGTATGAGCACTTATGTAGCACGTACAGTCCCTTAAGTTCAATTGAGAGATGAGAGAAGGCTGGAGATTTAGCTCAAGAGCTACCACACCAACCTCAGATGCACAAGGGCCCAAGTTCGATCCCTGGTACCACAAAAAAAAAAAAGAGAGAGAGAGAAGAGAAATGAAAGGAGAAGGGGACTGCATTAGGGAAGCTAGTTTCTTAGGCCATTTACGTGGCGATGTCCAGCGGGCAGCTAGAGGCCCAAAGCTGGGGGTCAGGGTGGTGGTCACTGACTTCAAAGGCACAGTAAGTGCTTGAGAGCCTGGGCGGCAAGGCGTCTGTAACAAGCACTACGGGTGGCCCACTTTCCTCCTGAATCTGACACTGCTCTGACCCCACCTGACCTGCTCAGGACTCTGAGTCCTGCCTTGCTCTTGCCAGTTTCTTTCCCTAAGGAATGAACAAATACCCCCTGCTCTCACCCATCTGCCAGAGACTCTGGGGGCGCTCACCAGCTTTCTGGGAGGCACAGCTTCCCAGGCTCTCCATCCTGCAACTGTGGCTGCTGCCCGGAATCTCCCCTCTGCTGGACAACACTAGCCAAAGCGAACACCTGGTGCACTTCTGGCATCCTTTCCCGGGGGGGCTTTGCTAGACAGAGTTCCCTTGTGGGACGAGCAGCGTCTGCAACTGGTGGTTTCTTCCCATGCCTGCGTACTCAGAGGGCAGGACACTTCCTGTTCTCTCTCCTTCCCCGGGCCTCGCAGAGCTGTGGCCTGAGGTGGCACCCGGCTGGCTGCACAGTCCCCAAATAGTAATGGCAGCCTCCAGGCAGTGTCAAGGCAGAAGCCTTGGGATGGAGGCGGAGGATGGCTTCTCTGTCCAGCTGCAGGAAGGCAGGAAGAGGAAATACAGCAGAAAAGTGGAACACCAGAATTTGCTCCCAAGGGAGACTGCTGGTGGAGTACCTTAAATTAGAAGTCTTAAAAATGTGTGGGGGATCCCTGTGACTGTGGTTGGCTTGGGTGTGGCTCTTTCCAACAGAAGATGATTGGTAGTGTTTCCAGCCCTGTAATTCTACTTGGGATGAAGTAAAATTAAGGCTGAAATGTGAGTTCAGACATTGCCTAGTTGGTGAATAATAGTGTTTAAAACTCCTCCAAAAAGTGAAATATAGAACAACATTGAAATTCATAGCCATCTGCTACAATGATCTGATTTTTAAAATCAAGCACAATTAATGTGTAATCCTGGTCCATCTTCTCTTCCACTGCCACCTGTCCATCTCATCATCACCTCCCTTGTTAGACCATCAGTGTGTTTGCAGGCAACCCGAGAGCATTTTAAATATTAACTCCAGCCACACATCCTCAGGAAGATGAATCCACACCCCCGCCTTCTCCTCTTCCTCCTATTCTTACTAGTGTTGTTGCTCATATATTGCTAAATGTAGTTCTGGCTAAAAATATATTCTAGGAAGATGGGACCTGTCTGCCCCCACAAAGCCCTTTCCTTCACTCAGTATTGAGAAGAAGAGACACAGCACAGAAAGCTAGGGTTGAACTTGGGGAAAAGGCCACAGCGTTTCCACACCTGTGGGTGCTTCTGTCTTTCTGTTGGAATTGGGAGTCCCAGAGTCTGGTGAGGGACCTGGATCCTGGAGAGTTTTAAATTAAATTAAATTAAATTGCACCACTAGAGCTTGAACCCAAGGCCTTATACTCAACTACATCCCCAGACCATTTCTTTTGTTTTGTTTTGTTTTGTTTTGTTTTGAGACAGGGTCTTGCTTTGTAGTTCAGGCTGGCCCTGAGCTCACTATGTAGCCCAGGCAAGCCTGGAAGTCAGCAATCCTCCTGCCTCTGCCTCCCGGGTGCTGGGATTACAGGCTTGAGCCACCAAACCCGGCATCTGTGGTATGAGGTGCTGATTGCCAGTGGGCGTACCACGCCCAGTATTGTTGTGTGTGGTTACCAGGGATTGAACCGGGGACCTTGCGCTTGCGAGGCAGGCGCTGGAACCACTGAGCCAAATCTCCGGCCCTCTTTTGTTTTGTTTTGTTTATATTTTGAGATAGGGTCTTGCTAAATAGCCCGGGCAGAGCTTGAACGAGTCATCCTACCTCTACCTTCCAGAATTTTGGAATTACAGGCATGTGCCACCACGCTTAGCTGCTTCAGGATTTTATAGAATAGAACGTATGACTTCCTTCCACAACTTCACAATTTTGGATGGGAACAAATTCCGTAAGAAAAGGTGGGAGCTGGACGCAGTGCTGTGTGCTTGTAATCCCAGCACTTGACAGGCTGAAGCAGGAGGGTCGCTTGAGCTTTGGAATTTGAGGCTAGTTTGAGCAACAAGATCTTGTTTCTGAAAAGAAGGAAAGGAGACAAAGACAGAGACAGAGAGATAGAGAAAGAAAAAGAGAGAGAGAGAGAGGAAGGGAGGGAGGGAGGGAAGGAAAGAAAGAAAAAGGGAAAGAGGGAGAGAGAGAGAGAGAAAGAAAGAGAGAAAAAGCGGACATAGGAGCTTGGCAGACTAAGGCCACTTGTTGCCCAGAAGTTAACATAACTAAACTTCCTTCAAAAGCAGCCACACCAG
>PVIC010056997.1:0-10750 GCA_004025085.1 Thryonomys swinderianus
AAAAAAAGAAGTTAAAAAGATGTCAGCTGTGCTCTATGAGAAGGGACAGAAAAAACAACATACGTGCTATCAGTGTAAGCAGTACTTGTGTATGGAACATGCAATTTCCACATACACAGACTGCCTTGAGAGTAACAGTTGAAGCAAATATTATTTTTCATTGAGTTCTATTAATATTTTCATTGCTGTTAACATGAGTCAGTGTGAGATATGTGAATGAAACATGCAACTGTCATATATGAATGCTGCCTTGGGCATGACAATTGAAGCAAATATTTTTGTTGTAGAGTTCTGTTGATATTTTCATTGTAGTTCACATAGGGTTTTATTTCTGATGTTATCTTTTAGGTTTTGTAAGCAAGTACATAGCTGATGTGAAAATGTTGATGTCTATTCTAAGTGTTACATATTTAGCATTTTATTGATATCTTATTTTCTTATTTGGATGTGATGGTTGAAGTAAAAATCAGTTTGTAGAATGCTTTGATATTTTAATAGTACTTCATGTAGGAATTTATTTTTGATGTTATTTTTTAGGTTTTGTAAGCAAGTATACAGCTGATATAAAAACGTTAATATTTATTCTAAACACCCAGTACATATTCATAATTACTGTATTTTATTGATATTAGATTTTTCTGTTAACTGCACTTTCTATAATAACCTTTTGACAAAACAGCAAGACCAACAAGACATCAATTAAGTCTTACAAAAAGGGTAGGAATGCAAAGCACACCTACTGTTGGTGAAGTATACACTGTACTGTCAGTGTAAGTATGGAAATAAGTATATTGACTCATATGTATGGAACATGGTGTTATCATATGTAAAGACTGCCTTAGGTGTGATAATTGAAGTAAAGAGGATCATTTTCCATAGTGTTATTGGTATTTTCATTGTAGCTCATACAGGAATTTACTTCTGTTGTTTTTTTAGACTTTGTATACCAAAAAATCGCCAGTGTTGAAAATTTCGATTTTCTAAACATTTAATAAATATTAATGCAGTACTTTATTTTTGTGACTTTTCTGTGAAATACTCATTGCTCAATATGATAAAACTCATAAAATTAAAAGTAATGATTCACCAATAGAAACACTCTAAACAATAAATGGGATGTTGACACGCCCATGTCTCTGTGACTTATGACAAAAATGTATTTGCTCATAATAAAAGCAAGGAGCACCTAAGATACAGAGTTATTGCTGCTATTAGAGACATCACAGCTGTTTGCTGGAAATGTAGGAAACAGTAGTCTTGCTCATGTAGATTACGTTCAATCAGAAAACTTTATTTCAAAATACATTGTACTTATTACTCACTGGCACTAAAATTTCATCAGTATTTTTACCCATAGTTATATTCTTACCAGTCATGCTAAAATATTTCCCTCTACTGTGTACATATAAATAATATGTAGTATGGCTCCATTACTTTGCCTTCAATGCTGTGAAATATTTGGTGAGATACAGTTTGCGAGATATTTATTACCAAATTAATTTTAGATCCACTATCCCAAGTAAATTCAAATGTAAATGATTTCAAATGTAAATGAACAACTTTAAAACTTAGCATGTAGCCTCTCTCAATTTTTATAATCAATTTTCAAGTTTTTCAAGTTCAAATTCTATGATTTAAAAGTTCTACATATAGAAATGGAATGTTAGCTAAAATTCATGAACTATGAGAAATTTAAATGCAGTATCATTTGCAAGATGTTTTATAATCACTTTTTATACATGCCTCAATAAAAGCTCTATAAAATAGGTCAGTAATATATTCATAATTTTGCAAATGCAGATGACAGGAGACCTGCCTGAGGTGACATTGCAAACCAGTAGTTGCTCATAGATCTGTTTTCAGACCTTGACATTCTCTTCACCAATAACTACCCGCATTGCCAACTACATTGTAAACTATTGATTTGAAATCATGCTGCTACCTTAATGAGCAAAGAGGGTGTTATAAGACTCTATGGGTTTAGTGATTCTAACCTAGTTTATATTAATAATGCCTCACATTTTTATAGCACTTTATAATGTTCAAAGCCATTTCATAAAATTTGCTCATTTTGATCTAACATATAAATGAAGGATTAGATTTCCTCAAGAGAAGTATGTCTAAGATGGCCAACTTCAGAAATGAGACCATGGCCCAGTTCCAATGATTCATTCTTTCCATTTAACCTTCAGTAGCTTCCAAGAACCTGTTGATATGTTGTCACATATAGAAAAGTGATTTGATTTCAAATCAAAGGAAAAAAATTATGTCGATATTTTAATTGGTGATACTTCACCATCAATTGGATTTGCTTCTTAAACTCTTTGGGTCTTTAGTTTATTTATTATTAAAATCAAGGCTATAATATTGTGAATAGAAGTCAGTGAGTGTACCAATGAAATAATCTTGGTATGTGAAGTTTAAAAGAGTGTCAGTACATAGTAAATATTTAGCATGTAGAGTTTGATACCCAACTATGATCATATTGTCTTAAACTTTATTTTATCCTATCCAAGCTATTTAATGTACCCATGTATGAGTTTTTATTAATAATAATTTCAAGTGATTTCTATGAGAAAACATTGAATCAGATAATATATGTAATCAGATCATGCATGCTATACAGTATTTGCTTATTAAATATTTAAATTTTTTGAATTGTGAAGTTTTGAAATAGTAAAAATAGCATGTATCCACATATATATATGTGTGTGTGTGTGTGTGTGTATAATACATACATACATACTGTATTTACACATTCATCCACTCTTAGTTCCTAACAAACTCCTAAAATCTTTACAAATAGGAGTGTTAGTATAATACTTTGTTCTAATATCTGATCTTGCTTCCAGTTCCTGACATAGAGCCTTCAAGATTTTAGTAATTTCCTGAAAGGAACATCTGATATAGAATGCTTAAGTTCCTTGGAATTTTCTGGGTGATGATCGTGTGTTTTGCTCTAATTTAGCAACTCTCAGGATTCCTGGATGACTGGTGATCATAGGGAAAGATCAACCCATAACTGGAAGGTTGGAACTTTCAGCACTACCTCACCCTCCACTCAGAAGAAAAAGGAGATAGAAACTGAATTAAATAGAAATCATGCTTATATGATGCAAACTCCAAAAAATTCCTAAGACAAGGTTCAGAAAACTTCAGGTTGGTGAATCTTTGTCTCTTAATGAGATTATTAATCCATTTATAGTTACTGTTTTTCTTTGGATGTTGTATTTACCACTGACATTTTGGTTTTACTTTTATTTTGCTTGATGCCTTTTCAATCAGGTCACATTGCTATATTTTATAGTCAGCTGTTATCTTAGGATATTCTTGTTTACAATGTCATTTTTCCTTCAATGCTTTCAAGATTTTCTCTTTATCTCCTACCATTTTAACTATGTAGTCTCAATATGGATATCTGAGTTTAAGTAATTAGGATTGGTGTTTACTGAGGCTTTTGAATATCTTGGCTAATGTTTATTTTAATCAACTTTGATACATTTCAGTCTTTCTGTTCTTGAATTTTTCACTATTCATCTCTGCTTTGCATGGTCTCACTGTGCACATATTACTTTATGGCTTCTGACATCTCTCTGAGGTTCTATTCTGTAGATTTTTTTCTTACTTTCATTATTTCTATGTTCTTCACATTGTATGATCTTTATTGATTTATATTCAAATTAATTGTTCTAGCCTCTTCATGGTCAAATTTACTTTTGCTCTTTTTAGTGATGTTTGTTGCAGTTACTGGGCCTTTTCAGTCCCAGAATTTCCATTTTAAAAAGTACTTTTCTTTTTATTAACAGTATCCATTAATGTATTGTTATCATACCCTCTCATAATTTTATATACAATAATTGAACAAATTAATATATTTCATTGAGATATTTATGTACATGTATATTTTGTGCCTTGGTCATTCCCACTTTCCATTCTGCCATCTTTTGCAATTTCTTCCTTTAGTTTTGGAACATTATTTTCTGTCCTGAAGTGTTTTTTTCTATTTATCATAAAGGCTGGGCTTCCACCAGAATCCTATGGGCTAATTCTTATTGCCTGTTTGTTTTCTTTTCAATTGATCATACTTTTCTATCTATGTACATGTCTCATATTTTAGTTGTCAATTGGAAATTTTAAATAATGTGTTGCAGAAATTCCAGATATAAACCTCACTGTAAGGTTTGTTGTTTGCTTTTATTCAAGAAGGGTTCACTTTAGCCATCTCTTTCCCTGGGTCTCTATTAAACTTCTATCTGGTCAACTGTTAGCCTTGTCCTTCTTGTCCTTATAAGTATCATGGATCTACTACAAGCCTCCTCTTTATCACTTACCATCAAGACCATCATTGCTTTTGACACTGCCCTTAGGCATGCACTTCTCTAGGGTCTGTTTAAATAAAATCATTTCCCTTGGGGAGAACAGTGAATCGCTGTTCTTCCTGCCTGAATCTCTGTTTATCAGTATCTCTGTGCTACTGCATTAAAGCTGGGGAAAGGAAGAGCAAAACATGTTACCCCAAAATATGTCCTTGTTCCATGCATGGAGAATTCAGAGCGGCCAAGAGCTTGAGATTGAAATAATATTGTTTGTTGCACAGAGCTTGAGAAGGAGGGTATGAAATTGAAAAAGTTATGACTCAAATGCAACAATTTGTTTTTTTTTAAGATTTAGCAAATTTTCTTGAATATATTTTTTTCAATGTAATTTTTAGAGACATTAAATTACTATTTATGGTTTTCCTCTGTAATTTTCCAATTAAAGTATCATTTCAGTGGTGATATATTCACCAAGATATCCTACCATCATAGTGAAATCTGATCCTCACCACTTTTTCTAACGCAAGGAAAATTCAGGTCTGATTTAAAGCCCAATTTTATATCATGTTCTAGGAAAAGAAAAAAAAATGATGGCAAATAGGAAAAATAAAAGAGAACAAAGCTTATGTATATTATAGGGGGTAGCAGGGTTGAAAGGAAGACAAGTGAATGGGAAAAGCTAAAAATCAAAATATATCATGTATAGGTGTATACTCTCTATGAATGTGATCATAATGTATATCTAAAATACTAATAAACTCAGTAAAGAAAGAAAAGAATAGGGAAAGAAATTTCACACCAAATATAGAAATAATCTGGCATATGGCCAAGGCTTGCTAACATCACCATGTCTCCCTAATGTCAATCACTACAAAGTGGTTAAGGTGGTGTTCCTACTCTTTAAAGCCACTGAAAATATATCAGGAGTAATAAGGATCTCAAGGAGCAGAGTAGGTTGATGAAATTCTGATAGAATCACAGATATGGAGTCTTACTGTCTGTTGTTCAGTTCATTCAGCTTTCCATTCAACATGATTCCTTTTTTAAATTGAATTCTTTATTGGTATCTTTTTTTTTTTTTGGACAGGCTCTGGCTTTGTAGTTCAGGCTGGCCCTCAGCTCACTATGTAGCCCAGGCAAGCCTTGAACTCAGCAATCCTCCTGTCTCTGCCTCCCGAGTCCTAGGATTACAGGCATGAGCTACCATGCCCGGCATCTGTGATATGTGGTATTGATGGCTGGTGGGCGTTTGAGTCACCATGCCCAGCACTATATGTGGTTACGGGGGATCTAACTCAGGACCTTGAACTTGTGAGGCAGGCTCCAGAACTACTGAGCTAAATCTCCAGCACTTGGTATGTTTTTATATACAGCTCATAATCACACTCAATATTGGGGAATTTGTACCAGCATATGACAAGAGTTAATTCTCATTTTTATCCATATCCCTACTCACCCCACAACCTCCCACTCCCTATATATATAAGCTTTCTTTTTCTTTCGAAATCATATTTATTCTTTAACCCTTTTATATACACATACACACCATTATACTTCCCATATTACTACCTATGGATTTTTATTTGAAAACTCCAAAATCTACGTGTTTATATTAAAAACTGCTGTTTGACAACATTTCTTTCACATTAACTGTAGCTCTTTATCGCAGACATAGATTACTATTCTTTTTCTTTTGACCTTTAGAATAACTATGTTTTAAAGACTATAGCCAATAAGAAACATTGTCAGCAGGATCCTAATAAGTTCATGTGAGAACATCATTTTCTCTTTCAATTCTCATTTTTGGGTTACTGAGTTTGTTTATTTATTTGTTTGTTTGAGACAGGGTCTCGCTTTGTTAGTTCAGACTTGCCCTGAGCTTACTCTGTAGCTCTGGCAAGCCTCAAACTCAGCAATTCTCCTGCCTCTACCTCGCAAGTGCTGGGATTACTGGCATGAGCCACTACACCCAGCTAAGAGAGTTTATTTTTATGTTACAATACATTAAGGCCCCTGTCAGTATTCAGACTAATTTCTCAAAGTTTAATTTAATTGTAGAAAGTATTGCATTATTAATAAGTTATACTGAAATTTCCATCTGAATAAAACTTTAGTGTATCTAGAAACCTGTTGTGTGAAAGTTTAGCAAGAAATAATTTCTTTAGGGTACCTATATATGATATATAATAAGTACTTTCATTGTCATGTTGAATATTAATATCATTATTGTAATTGATAAAAACAGAAATGTACATATTTGCAAACTGTAGTGGAGCTGGAGAAATGGAAATTGATTACAAATAGTGAAATTCCAGAAGAGTATAAGCAGGAATTCACATACTACTTTTACTATTCATCAAATATACATTTTTAAAAATTTCCTCTGCCAGGTGTGGTGGCTCACACCTATAACCCCTAGACTCAGGAGGCAGAGGCAGGAGGATTGCTGAGTTCAAGGCTTGCCTGGACTACATAGTGAGCTCAGGGCCAGTCTGAACTGCAAAGTAGGACCCTGTATCAAAAAAAATTCCTTTTAATTGAATTTAGTTGAATTTAATTGAATTTAGTTCTGCTAGAAAGTCTTGTGGATAAACCATTTTGACAATAATTGGAACTAGATTTAGTTGTTTCAATGTCAAAGGATACTTAAGATATATTTGAAGTGAAATAAATTGTTTTACATGTATGAAGCACAGTGGAAAAGATTATTTTATTTAAACAGACTGAAAAGTGAATATTATATATGTTGTGTATATATGGTTATCATGATATTAACAGAGTACTATTTCTATAACTGCTGCTACTAGACACTGTTCTTTCATAAGAAGTGCTATTCTTTTTTCTTCTACAACTTCTTATCCTTCATAGTAGGTGGACAGTTAACCTTTTCTAGGACCCCATCTCTTTCTGCAGATGTTACTACTTCTTCATTAACATACTTTGGTGTTGTGTATGAGACTTTGGCTTTAAAATATTATATTAAACAGTAATTTTGTATTACATTGTACTTTTACCTATTTATACATTTCCCTGCTAAACAACAATTCACAAATGTTACATTTTATTTTTTAGCCCTGAATAGTTCCAGTGCCCAACACAGCTAATGTTGTACATTTAATATTTGTGGAACTACCACTTTCTCCATAAATTCCATGCATAATGTATTCAATAATATTTTGGGGGCTTGAGTTTAGATTTTGGACTAATTTACCATTTATTGATGACTTATTGATTGCATAGATTCATATATCTATTTTTAAAAGTTTCTACAGTTAAATGTTCTACTTTTAAATTAGTGTCACTTATTTGAAGAACAACTATGAATTTAGTACCCTAAAAATAGGATAGATTATTCCGTCATTCTGAACTATTCTTCAATAGTATCCAAAAACTTCTTTCTTTTTACGCATATCCCTACCCATCCACAATCCCCCACTCCTTATATAAATACTATTTTTCTTTCCAAATAATATTTATTCTTTCCCCTCATTACATTTGACCACCACATTCCCTTTGAATATTTCCTATTTTACAAAACCTATCAGACATTGTAGAACTCATTTACATCTACAAAAAAAGATATGGCATTTACATATCTGGGATCTATTTATTTCACTTATTAGTGTGTTTTTAAGGTGTATCCATTTGCACATAAATGAATGAAACTTATTACTCTTTATGGCAGAGTAATACTTCATTTTATTAAAATACATACACACACACACGTCTTTATCCAGTCTCCAGCTGATGGGCATCTGGGTTGTTTAAAATATTGGGCTATCACAAACTGAGCTGCTATGAACATGTGTACATATGTTTTCACAATATGATTTAATACCTGTGGGTATATTACTAGCAGAGGGATAGCAGTGTCAAATGGGACCTCTGGTCCTAGTTTTCTGAGGAATCTCCACACTGATCTCCGCAGTGGCTGCACAAGTTTACAATCCCACCAAAAGTGGAGAAGGGTTTCTTTCTCCCCACAGCCCCGCCAGCGTTTATTTATTTATTTATTTATTTATTTATTTATTTATTTATTTATTTATTTATTTTTGAGACAGGGTCTCACTTTGTAGTTCAGACTGGCACTGAGCTCACTATGTAGCCCAGGCAAGCCTCGAACTCAGCAATCCTCCTGTCTCTGCCTCCCGAGTGCTGGGATTATAGGCGTGAGCCACCAGGCCCGGCTCGCCAGCATTTATTGCTGGTTGATTTTTCAATAACAGCCATTCTTTGTGGATTGAGATGAAATCTCATTGTTGTTTTCATTTGCCTATCTCAAATGGCCAGTGATGTTGAACATTTCTTCATATGCTTCTTGGCTGCTTTGACTTCTGCCTTTGAGAAGTGTCTATTCATTTCCAATGCCTATTTTTGAATTGAGTCTTTAAACTTGGGTGGAATGATTTGTTTAAGTTCTTTATGTATTCTAGATAGTGGCCCTTTGTCTGACACACAGCTGGTAAAGATTTTTTTCCCATGTTGTTGGGTGTCTTTTAGCTGTGCAAATGGTTTCTTTTGCTGTGCAGAAACTTTTTAGTAAGATGAGATCCCATATGTTGTTTCTTTCTGCTAGTTCTCATGCTATAGAGGTTTTGTTCATAAAGTCTTTGCGTAAGCCAATGTCTCCAAGAGTTTTACCTAACATGTTTTGCAGCAGGTTTATTCGTCTTTTTTTTTTTTTTTTTTTTTTTTTTAGCTTTGTAGTTTAGGTTGGTCCTGAGGTCACTATGTAGCCCAGGCAAGCCTGGAACTCAGCAATCCTCCTGTCTCTGCCTCCCTAGTGCTGGGATTACAGTTGTGAGCCACAATGCCTGGCACTTATTCGTTCTGTTTTAATGCTTAAGTCTGGAATCCATTGTGATTTTAGCTTAGTACACGGTGAAAGAGATCTGTCTACCTTTAGTTTTGGCAGGTTAAAGCCCAGTTGTTCCAGCACCATTTGTTAAAGAGGCTGTCTTTCCTCCATTGAGGATGTTTGACTCCTTGTCAGAGATAAGGTGGCTTAGTGTATCTGGAGTTGTTTCTGGATCTTGTAATCTATTCCACTGATGCTCGGGTATGTTACTTTGCCAGTACCATGTAGTTTTTATCACAGTGCCTTTATAATACAGTTTTAAATTGGGGGGATGCAATACCCCCTGCCATGTCCTGGTTGCTTAGAATTGCTTTTGCTATTCTAGGTCTCTTGTGGTTCCAGATGAATTTTTATATTATTTTCTCTAGCTCTGTGAAGTACGGTGATGGAGTTTCCATTGGAATTGCATTGAATCTGTATAGTAGTTGTGGGAATTTAGCCATTTGATGATGTTGGTTCACTCTACCCAGGAACAAGGGATGTCTTTCCATTTTCTGATATCCTCTTCTATCTCCTTTTTCAGAGTCCTGTAGTTTTCAGAGTAAAGGTCCTTCATCTCCTTTGTTGGATTGATTCCTAAATATTTCACTTTTCTGGTTGCTACTGTGAAAGGGATTGACTCCCCAATTTCTCTTTCAGTGAGTCTTTTGTTTCTTCTTATATGCTACTCTCTCCTGTGTTCCAAAATCCTGTATTATCTCTCTGTCTAATCAATCACCCTCTAATTACTTCCTTAATAGATTCTTCTCTTTTAAAAATTGATGTTATTATATATATATGTGTGTGTATATATATAATAACGTGATCACAATCGACACTGAGAATTTGTACCAGTATATGACATGAGTTGTCTCATTTTTCCTATTTCTCTGTCCATTCTACCACCCTCTTTTCTATACATAGATAAGCTTTACCTCAATTTTTACCATTAGATTTTTTTTCTTTCCCTTCTTTTACTCAAATTGACTTACCTTTTGGATGCACTCATAAGTGAAATAAATAGGTCACAGATGTGTAAATAATGTATTTTTCCTGTCGTAGAAACCAAAGATGTAAATGAGTTCTAAAATATAGGACAGATTTGGGAAATAGAAAATATCCAAGGGGAAAGGAGTGTAGAAGAAAGTAAAGAAGGGGAAGGATAGATTCTTTCTTTCCATCATAATAAAGTTTTTTCATGTTTTTATTCATCATCCCTTATTTTCTTTGAGTCTTTCTTTTATATCTTTTACCCATTTCTCTATGAAAATTCCATACTATCAGCTAAGAAGTTATGCTGAGTCTACTTGTCAATATCTATTGTACATAGTTCTTAATTACCTTTTGTTAAAATTGTTAACAAGCCCCTCACTTGTCCTCCACTTTTTGTCTCTATTGCCATTCTATGAAATATTGGAAGAATGCTTTTCCTAAAGAACTCAATTAACATACTCTCTGCACTCCTTTCATTGCTCTAAAATACTTGGAGAGAAAGAAAATGAATCAGAGAAGAACAAGAACAGAAGAAAAGAAGAAAGTAGGAAACCATAAACTCTAGTGTTTGGTCATCATCTTTCATTAAACCAAAATCACCCTC
>PVIC010056998.1:0-10787 GCA_004025085.1 Thryonomys swinderianus
AGATAAGTTTTGTGGTTTAAAAGAGAAGAACATCTGTCTTTTTAGGCTCTCCAATGAGATATCTCCAAGGTTTTTGTCAGGTTTAATTTTTACAAAAAAAAATCACGAAGTGAGTACGATGAGGTTCAAACAACAATCAACCTATGAAGTAATGAGACTAGTGTCTTAGCTAATCTGGATCCACAAGATAAGTGGATCCTGTGGAAAGGGTGTGTGGGAAGAACAGAGGGTTGGATCTGGACGTTCCCATCACTCACCTACGTGTCTGATACCTGGCTGGGCTCACTGAACAGATGTTACTGATGAGAGTATATGCTCACATTTTTTTCTGTCTAGGTGGGTTGCAGGCCTGGCTATTGCATCTCAATCTGCAGGCATGGCTCACGCAGCTTTGCTTCCATCCACCATCTTTGTATGTCTCATTTTCTGTGGTAATTTTCTCGAAGGCCCCATTTCTCTCTGACTGTTCCTTTCTATCTAACTTAGCTCTCTGGAAATTGTTGCACCTATTGCTTGAACAAAATATCCCCGCCACACACACACAGACAGGTAATGGGTTTTAACAGGCTTTTGTTTTTAAAATTAGCTTCATTGACTTAGTCTTTGAGAATCCACCTCATGTTGAGTTCCAGAGTTTGGAAACTGCTCAGCCAGGAAGTTCACGTGTCTGAGCTTGCTCATGTGCCCCACGGAACTATGTGACACTCCACTCTTAGAGGCAACAAAACTGTAGAGATTAAAATTTGGGAAACACAATGATGTAGATCTCTAACTTTCTGAGGTGCTAGAATTAGAAAATAAACTAAAATTATTGCTACTCAAAAACATTTTTTAAATGTTAAAAAGGTAGATATTTTACATAAATTCAATGCAATTTTTCTTCTAGGAAATTTTTTCCTCTTTCTACTGCTACAGTTTATCTGATCTTTGTAGACAAGTCTTAGGAATTATTAGAATATCTTTCTTTATTCACCAGACATAGTATATGAGTCAATACCCACATATTGTCTTTGATTAGATATCAGCTTAGTATTCATTTCTCTTTATTAAGCTGTGAATGTTGCCATCAGATGGAAGATAAGATGATTTTCATTTCTTTTATCATCAGAATCCAACAATACCTGGCACAAAACTAGCTTTCAAGACAATATATGTTGCCAAATACATATTAATGAGTGGCATCTAAAATGAGTATATCATAATGAAAAATTGAATGCATTTTTGATCAACTAAAATTGATCAACTAAAATATAGAGATGTTAGAAAATGTGCTTATGGAATTGTACTAATATTAGACATAATAAGACCTAGAGACATTTGGAAGAAGTCAAATAGGAGGTTGGCTACATAAGTTTTTTAATTGGGCCTCTGAATATAGAAGAATATGTCTATTCCCAATGAATTTTCCCTAATGCATTGTAAGTATATTATAATCTCATTATTCATTGCCTCTTGTAAATTATGAAAGCTAAATATATATATATATATATATATATATATATATATATATATATTTTTTTTTTTTTTTTTTTGCTTTTTGGAGACAGGGTCTTGCTTTGTAGTTCAGGCTGGCCCTGAGCTCACTATGGTGCCCAGGCAAGCCGCCACGAACTCAGCAATCCTCCCATCTCTGCCTCCCGAGTGCTTGGGATTACAGGCGTGAGCCACCACGCCCAGCATTATATGTGGTAACCGGGGATCGAACTCAGGTCCTTATGCTTGCGAGGCAGGCGCCGGAACCACTGAGCTAACCCTCCGGCCCAAAGCTAAATATATTTTCTGCCTCATTTCTTTCCGGTTTTGCAGGAATGTTGTATTTTCAATAAATTTTAGAAAAATTAAGCAGTATATTAATTTAGGTATTTATATGTGTGTGCATGTGTGTGTGTGTGTATGTGTGTGTGTTTTTCTCACTGTATGTCAGCGGATATGAACAACACAATTTTGTATTATGATCTGCCAAATACATCACAAGTCTCTTTAGTTATGGACTTTGTGCTCAACATGAAAAAGTTTTACTTTATTGTAAAAATACTTGTAAAGCTTATATTCAACAATTATTCAGGTTTCCAAATCTGGAAAGTGCTGTGAAAGTGAGGAAGAAAATAAGAAGCTTGATTTAAAAAAAAAATCTAAGTAGAGAAACTAAGAAAAAATGATATATCATGGAATGTGATAATTGAGACCAGGCATAGCACCTATGCAATACATCCGTGTTTACTGTTAGCTTATTTAAATAAAGAGATAAATTTACCCAGGTGAATGGGATTTAACAGGTACTTAGCTGCCCTTTGGAATAAGCAATATCATATTTTTATTATTTCATTTTTAAACCAGCATTATCAAGAATGTGATGATGAAAAATTTGACACAACCAATGTGGTAAAGTGTGCTTATACAAACACATGAATACCAGTTTCTTTGAAAAATGTAAAGTCTTTTAATCCTTTTGAAAGATTAAATGTTCTTTGAGGTATTTTATAACTTCTGAGCATAGTTGTACAATTTATTTTGCCAATTAGCCTTTATGGTAAAATTATGTTCTATACAATATCTCATTATAAAAAGTGTATTGTGCAATAGAACATTTCTTCCTTTATTTTTAACATTATCTAACTCTGACTACTGTTTTATTAACCCCATAGACAGCCTGGTTTGTTGCATAGGTATTAAATTTACATTGATTGCTGTTACAGTATAATATTTTGATGTTTTTGTTTAGGTTCACAGAATGAGCAAAAGTTATAATAGACGAGAAAAAGAAACAGAACATGAAGAAAATATCCTTTTCACAAATTCTGGAAATACATTTAACAACAACAACAAAAAAATCTAAAACTTCAAGAGCCTCTCATTGGTAGGTCTGGAACTTCATTAACTTCAGCAAAGAAAACTTTGTTTCCCATTAAGGAAAATATAATGTTGTAAAACAGCCTAAATATACAACATTATTATGAGGGGATTCTTCTTAAATAATTCTCATGGCCCCTTGAAAACTTAGGCATAATTTATGCTAATGTCTAAAAAGTCATTTGTACATGATTTGACATGGGCTACATAAAAGTAGTAAGTGAATGAATGGTAGATAAAGTTAGTATAAAGCTGTCAAGATGTACAAAATATATACTGAAAATGAGTCAAGAATTCATAAAATTAATTTTGGCATTATTATATACTCTCACTTGCCATTTATCCTCCAAATAATTAAATAAAGTCCCCAGATATTAATTGGTGAACTCCTACGTAACAGCTTGAACTTAGATTCAGGAATGAATACAGATTCCAGAGCACAATTTTGGTAATACATTTGTGGACCAGCATTTGTTTGGAGACACGCAGAATGCAGTTTCCCAGTACTACAACTGAAGTCCAAAGGATGCAGTACTTCAGAAGCACATGCTGCTTTATCTAGACCTTTGAGTTTCTACACAAAAAAAAAGATGTCCTGTCATCGGGCCAATCATAGTGGTGTTCTATGATCTTTAACACACTGTATAAAGTAGTCTTGTTCTGCTAACTCGATATGTTCATTTTTTTTTTTTTGAGACAGGGTCTCGCTTTGTAGTTCAGGCTAGCTCTGAGCTCACTATGTAGCCCAGGCAAGCCTCAAACTCAGCAATCCTCCTGTCTCTGCCTTCCGAGTGCTGGGATTACAGGTATGAGCCACCATGCCCAGCACTCGATATGTTCAATTTTATGAGAAATATTTCAAAATAATTATTAAAAGCTGTAGTTACCTTCTTGTAAGAATTTTCTGTGGGTCAAATATGGAATACAAGTCTTACATTATATTATTGAACATATTTTCTTATTATTTTTCAATGTATTGAAAAAATATTGTGATTCAATATTATATATGGGATAATTTTATATATGCAAAAAGTATTATATGTGTGTGTTTGTGCAACTTTCATTGTGTTTGCTTTCTATTCAAAAATATAGAGTTTTATTTATTTACATAATGGGAGTATCTATGAGGTCAAATAAAAAGACATGGTCCATAATTTCTTTTGTTGTCTAAGTTCCTGGCGAGCAAGCTCCCCTGCACACCCCCAAGGATTCTTTTAAACTTTCCTCTGATTCTTGCCACAACCCTCTTTGAGTATGGGAAATATCCTCTACTCCTCTGCGCCATTCCAAGATGGTGCTGGTGCCCTTTCTCTTAAGCATCTTTAACAAATGTTGCTGGAAAAACTGGGTTTTAATCTCCCAAAAACTAAAACTAGACCTATCTCTTTCAATGTGTACTAAATTAACATCACAGTGGATTCAAGGCTTAAACACTAAAACAGACACAATAAACCCGCTGCAAAACAGATTAAGTAGAACTCTTGGGGACATTGGCTTAGGCAGAGACTTTATGAACAAAACCTCTATAGCAGAAAGAACCAAAAAATGGGATCTCATCCTACTAAAAAGCTTCTGCACAGCAAAATAAACCACTGGCACTGCTAAAAGACAACCAAAAACATGGGAAAAAATCTTCACTAGCTGTTTGTCAGATAAAGGGCTAATATCTAGAACATATAAAGAACTTAAATCAGTCCCCCCAAATTTAAAGACCCAATTCAAAGATGGGCACCTGGAATGAACAGACACTTCTCAGAGGCAGAAGTCAAAGCCTCCAAGAAACATATGAAGAAATGTTCAACATCACTGGTCATTCAAGAGATGCAGATGAAAACAACACTGAGATTTCATCTCACTCCACAAATAATGGCTGCTATTGCAAAATCAACTAGCAATAAATGCTGGTGAGGCTGTGGGGAGAAAGGAAACCTTCTCCACTGTTGGTGGGATTGTAGACTTGTACAACCATTGTCGAAATTAGTGTGGAGATTCCTCAGGAAATGAGAATTAGAGGTCCCATTTGACCTTGTAATTCCCCTGCTAGGAATATACCCAAAGGAATTCAAAGATTCATATTGTAAAGTCATATTTCCACCCATGTTCATAGCAGCTCAGTTTGTGATAGCCCAATCTTGGAAACAACCTAAATACCCATCAACTGGAGACTGGATAAAGAAGATGCGGTTATTTTTTTATATAAAATGTAGTATTACTCTTCCATGAAGAAAAGTAAATTTCATTCATTTATGTGCAAATGGATACACCTTGAGGACACACTAATAAGTGAAATAAATAGGTCATGGATCTGTAAATACCATACCTTTTCTGTGGTATGAGAACCTGTAGGGGTCAATGAGTTCTAGAATGTGTGATACATTTTGTAAAATAGGAAATATTCAAAGGGAATGTGGTAGGGGAACATAATGAGGGGAAAGAATAATTATGATTTGGAAAGAAAAATGAAATAGCATGTATATAAGGAGAGGGGGTTGGTGGGTGGGCAGGGACATGGGTAAAAATGAGAATTAACTTGTGTCATATACTGGTACAAATTCCACAGTGTTGTGTGTGATTGTGAGCTGTATGTAAAATGTAGCAATAAAGAACTCAAATAAAAAATAAAATAGTAATAATTTATTTTGCCTAATAGCTTCCAAGTATTGAAAAACTTAAGAAACCTAAAAATGAGAAAGAATAGTTACAGTAAATCTAGTAGCATTTTGGGAAGAAAAATACAAAGGAGCCATCCTCTGAAGTCCAGCCAAAAAAATCCAATAGCTGAGCAAAAAGGCAGAATTCATGCCTCCCCAAGGATCTAGGTTCAGAGCCAAATGTCTCAGTGTAGCCATGGAGGATCAGCAGAGCCTTTGAAAGACAGACTGTGAAACACTGAAGAATATATATTATCCTAAATTGTTCCAACTATTTTCCCTGAGTATATTTATATTCCAGGTTATGTTTTATGCACTAGCAAGTGAGCACTGATTGAACATACTGAATCCCTCTCCTCATTTTCTTATGCTTTAATAATAAAATACGGAGAAATGGCTAACTGGAAGCAAAGGCTATGAGAAATGATACAGGAGAAAAATAGAGGAAGAGAGAGTAACAGGAAGGTGCTGGGAAATATTCGTCAACATGGTAAATTAGGTTTGACTCAATGATAATATAATACAGAAGAAAGGATGTGTATTTATAGAGTTTCTTACAATATAATCAACATATTCATTATCCATAGTCTAAAACTCGATGCCTGGACCAAGGTAGAGGTTGAGAGAGCTAATTTTCCATTTAAAAACTGAATGTGAGTAGAACAAATTCTTTTTAAAAAATAATTGATTTTATTGTACTTTTTTTTTTTTGACAGGGTCTCCTTTTGTCATTGGGGCTGGCACTGAATTCACTATGGAGCCCAGGTAAGCCTCAAACTCAGGAATCCTCCTGCCTCTGCCTCCCAAATTTTGGGATTACAGGCTTGAGCCATCATGCCCAACATTGTGGTATGTGGTACAGATTGCTGGTGAGCATGAATCACCACACATGGTATTGTTGTATGTGGTTACCTGGGTTGAACCAGGGTTCTGTGCTTGCTATACAGGCACCAGAACCATGAATTAAATATCTGGCCCCTTATTAGTACATTATATACATATACATATACATGCGCATATATATATATATATATATATATATATATATATATATATATATATGTCTTGATTACAACTGACATTGAAAATTTGTACCAGCATATGACATGACTTAATTCTCACGTTTTTCCCATTCCCCTGCCCCCCTTATATACATTCACCCCATCCTATGTATTCATAAACTTTCCTTTCTTGTTACAATCGCATTTTCCCCACATTCTATACTCCTACTCCCTTTACCATTTGAATATTTTCTCTTTCACAGTATCTATCATATCCTCTGGAACTCATTTATAACTTCAGTTTCTCATATTAGAGAAAAGATACAGTACTTATCCATCTGTGACCTATTTATTTCACTTATGAGTGTGCCCTCAATGTGTGCTAAAATGAAACACACAACTACCACAGAGGTACTTGCCTGCAATAACGTAAGTCCTGGGAGAAGACAGAAACATCCCTTTAGTTAGAGATTTGAGAAAACTGTTTTCATAGTTGAGAAATAGAAAGTTGTATCAGATTATGTCTACAGAGATCCTCAAAAGTCCTAGACCTGATCAGAACAAGAAGAAAAAAATAAAAATAAAAAGCAAAGCAAGACAATACAAAACATATAAAAGCAAAGTCTCAACTCATGTCCAGTGTGTTTCTGAAGGTCTCAATAAGATTCAACACATTGTTTTCATGGTGTCTCAAAGTGAGTAATCAGAACTATTTACTGGAAGCCAGAGTGCGTTAGAATTCTAATAACTGTGAATCTATGACTTTAATGGGCTGTAAAATAAAAGCACATGTTCAGAGAGAATTCATCTGGGGGCATATTTGTGCAGAATACAGTGTCAAAGTTAAAACAATCTGGGGAAGTCTAACTCGGAAGTGTCCAGTAATTCAATGGAACCTCAGAGGGTAGAGTTCAAGACCTGAGTTAAGAGGGGCAGTAAACACTTGGGAGCCATAATCACATAAAAAGTGAAAATATGAAAATGGGTTAGATGATTCATAGAGGGACCGTGTACACTGAGAACAAAATGGAGTGGAAAGAAATCCCAAGGCGACACTCAATTTTAAGGAACAGGCAAGGAAAGAGCACTCAGGAACAGGAACGAAAGGGTACATAGGCGGCTGGAGAGTTCCAAGAAAGATCATATGGTCCTTAATGTGATGGTGATGTAGTTTATCTGCACTTTAAGTACCAATGAGGGAGTGTAAGTGCCAAGTCCTTGGTGCTCTGCAGAAAATACAATCTTTTTGATCTAACCTTTGGGGTACGCAGTTTATCCATTTCCATAATCTATCCCTAGACCACCACAGAACAGCTGAAGCTGCAAATATAAAGTACTTTATTTCAGCCTGGTTTTACAATGGTTTTATTGAAGTACGTTTGGTAACAGCCATTATGGGAGGCTGAGAAACACGGATTCATTAAACTTTTTCCATTTTTTTTGTGAAGTTGCAGTGTTCGATAAATCGCAATTTTATTTTTGAAAACAGACACTATGAACATCTCCGTGGCTATTGTTATGGGAATAATAGTGCTATGCCTTAGTAAAATTCTACTTCTTTTGGCATTACCATTCATTTGTTCCACCAAAATTTGATTTTTACATCAGACTGAAGTGGGAAATAAATGGCCTCCCTTTCATTTACAGAAATTTAACTTAGAGATTTCATATTTAATTCTCACCTAGATCCTCTTACCTATTCTACTTTTATCCATTACTTATTTTTCCTTATTGGGTCACTGTAGTAAAACTGCCTTTTCTCATACTGGGTCTGTATCAAAATCAACTGAAACTATTTTGAATATGTTCTATTTACCAATCCCTGTCCATTATTTATTCTCATTTACCTTGAACTATGTTGCTGTATCACACCAGTTCATTTTCCTTCAGGATTACACTCCGTTCGTGCTAACGCTGAGTAGCAGAAGGCTGAGTGGTAATAGTAGTAGACCTGAGTAGTAGAAGGCTGAGTAGTAGACCTGAGTAGTAGAAGGCTGAGTAGTAGACCTGAGTAGTAGTAGAAGGCTGAGTAGTAGACCTGAGTAGTAGAAGGCTGAGTAGTAGACCTGAGTAGTAGAAGGCTGAGTAGTAGACCTGAGTAGTAGGAGGCTGGAGATGCTCAGTTCGGGCCGATATTGTTCACAGACTTGTGCGTACTGTGCAGCATTTTGTCAGGGGTTGTACTCTTCTTCCCATAAAAGAGGTCTTGGCATGTTATTTCCATCCATTTGTCTCCCCATTACCTGAAGTTCGGGGAAAACTTGACTTCTGCCTTTTGCCACCAAGTCAGTACTGAGCAATCTTTCTTTTGCTAACACTGTCCAAGTCTCAGTAAGAGTTCCTCCCATTTCTATCATCTCTTTTTTATTTTTATACACTTGTAATGTATAATGACTACTTTTGGTTCATTTGGCACGGTTCACAACAGCTTTTTTTCTATTATATGTGCCTTTCCTTCCCCCTTCACTATTTCCTGGTATTTTCCTATTTGCACAATCTATGGCCTTATTTTCCCTGGAAATGTAAACTAGTATATTCACTGTGGAAATCAGTGTGGAGATTGCTCAAAAATTAAGAATAGAAATTACATTCAGCCCAACTATTATGCTAATAAGTATCTTTCTAAAAGAGTTAAAATGTCATACATGTGTGCAAATGTGTATAGCAGCATAATTATTATTAGATAAATCTTGAAAGCAGCCTATATGTCCATCAGCTGATGAATGGATAAATACACTTGTCTATAAAGAAGGGAAATTTCAGCCATTTGAGGAAAATGAATGCACATTGAAAACATAAGAATAAGGAAATGAATCAGACACAGAAACTTAATACTACATGGAAATTCCAAAGTGTAAATGAAGAGCAAAAAATTTTATGAAAGTTCCTATTAACTCTTGAAATATGTAGTTTCTTGCTAATGTGTAACTAGTGAAGTCGTCTTTACAGATTATACTAAAGAAACTGATTTTTTGTGTGTGCAGCCATGCATCCCTTGTAAATACACAATTGAGTAAAAACCTGAACTCAGTGAATTATTTTTAACTTTATGAATCGAAACACTGAAACTCAGAATGGAAGAAGAGAACCAACTTTACTGTTATTGTAATATGTAAACTTTTACTCTCTATTTCTCTCTATGGAACATAATTACACTGAAATTAACTTGATGTTGCAAGATTTTACATTAGTTCCCAGTCACAATTGACTTCTGATATTCACAGCTCATATTTTCCCTGTTAACACTTTACCAGGTTAGGCATCTGCGACCAAAAGCATATGGCAAAAGTGATGTTGTGACTTACTGGAGGAAATAATCCAGTAGGTAGCTCCAAGCACTTATTTCCTCAAAAGAAACATGGAGAAATATGCAGAAACTATCAAAATCTACATTAGCACTACACCAAATACACTCAGTGATTTTAGCAGTCACAGCCCTAAATCAAGAAAGCGGCAACTTTTAATTGTAGAAAAGCTTTGTAAGGTTTGCATTTTCCTGAGTTAAAAATTCTTGGGCAGAAAAACACCCTTAAAACGGAATCACCACATCTCCTAGTAGACCCATGATCCCTAATTCTGGAAGAAATGTAGCGAAACTTATTGGCAAATTATTTTACATGTCTTCTGTAACCTATCTGAAGGCCACTTGGAATGATTCACCATCTATCAATATAATTTTTTTATTAATGGGGAATATTAAGTACTAGTGAAGATGAGAAAAGACTGAAATTATCTCACATTAGTGAGAAGTATGTTGAATGATGTATTTGTGGTTGGAAATAGTTTGACTATTATTGACAAAAGTAATCATGAAATATTCAAATAACCACAACTTCCCTCACAGGTATGTATCCTCAAAACCATGGGGAAAAAAACTAAAGATTCATTTAATTTCCCTTAAGGAAATTAAAGGGAGGTAAATAGAATTGATATTTTTAGCTACATATACCAATTTTCCATAAGAAATGTAAATATAACTATATAAATGTGCTAATAATAAAAAATTAAAAATACTTCTACACCAATGTTTATTTTACTACTATTCCCAAAAGCCAAAATGTGGAAACTCATATGACCATGAAGAGATAAATGAATAAATGAAGTATGGTACATACCATAGAGTAAATGCTGATAGAACTGACCAGAAGAAGTGTTTAGTCAATTAAGTATTTTTTAGGTAAAAATGCAAATGCAATTATAAAAGTCAAAAATATAATTAATATGAGTCTAAATATTCGTAATAGAGATGACTGATGCATTTTGTTTCTTTAATATATACTGAAAT
>PVIC010056999.1:0-10788 GCA_004025085.1 Thryonomys swinderianus
ACCTGTTAATTTGAGCTTGTCAGAAGCTCAAAATGGAAATGAGCCAGAAAAAATAGTGGAAAATGTCAACATTCAAACGTCCCCCCAGAAATCAACCATATTAATGAATGGAGAAGCAGCAACACTGACTTCTGATTCAAAATCAAAAAAGAAAAGGAAGAAAAAGAGAAAAATGGTGAATGATGCAGGGCCTGGTATGTATTTTATTTTCTTGGAACTTCAGGCCTTCAGATGGTTTTTCAGTTATCATCCCACTTTCTCTGTTATTACTGTGTTCGTACAGCATGTAAGGAAGGATTTGGAGCACATCAGGATACCATAGGTTAGCAGTGTAAATGACTTTTGGCAGTTAGCTGGGCATTTCAGTGATAAACAGAACGTCCTATGGCATAAAGTTTTACAGTAACACAGGGCTCAGCAAACTGGCCTTCTGCCTGTTTTTACTAAGTAAAGCTCTGTGGGGTCATGGTAATGCCCATTTGTGTGCTTTGTTTTTGTTACAGTGGAGACCATGTGTCCTCCAGTACCCCAAATATTTCTTAGATCTTTATGGATCCTCTGGATGTATTTTATCCAAAACAAAGGTTTCATTTAGAAAGGAGCTATGAAAGTTTCCAAATGTGTGATACTCTCATCCTTCCTACAAAGTAAGTTTGTAGGTTATGGGAAACTGCTTAAGTAAAAAGTAAAACAAGATTTAAAAATCATGATAATTGGAAATTTGATGTAAAATGATTGTAATCCTTCTCCAAAATTATTAATGGCTTTAGGATTGCTCTGAGTGTGCCCCAAGAAAGTAACATTTCTACTCACAAGCACTGAGATCACAGTACTAGGAGCTTTATCATATGGGTGAACTTTAAGAAGGATGCAAAAGTAAGAAGCCATGGGTACAGCTGATAACATCCATGGCTTTTGAACATGTGAGTCTTAGGAGGTGACCATTTCCCAAAAGAGTAAGGTACAGGGTAAAAGCCACCCTGCACTACAGAGTTCTGAGTTCTGATCTAGATAATTTTTGTTCATTAAGTGGCATAAATTATGTAAAAGCTTAATGTGGTAATAAACCCATTAGGCCCAGAAGGAACCTTGAGGAGATTCATAGGTAGGATAGAAAGGTACTGTAGTCAGGGACCTTATTGTGAAAGTCGTACATATAGATGTGTGAAGCTAGGAAGTCCTGCTCTTCCTCACCATTTAAAAACCTAGAAAAAGTCCAGTTTCTTATCATCCAACTAACTAAACCACTGCCTTTGGTTATATAGGAACATGAAGTTTGTAACTTTTTATAAAAATTACTTTTGTTGAAAACTGATGGTAAATGGCATAAGTGTGAAAATCAGTACTTACAAGATTTTTTAGATTATATTTATCACACGCTTTTTTATCTCAGTGAAATAAATCAATAGTTCTGCATATAGTTTAATTGAACTTCATAGTTTTTTTAGACAAGACTGCAATATATTAAGAAGGCCACAAAATATTAGTAAGTCTTTAAGTACCCAGAGTTAATAAATATGACCAAGTCTTTCATGGAAAGGAGAGATTCTTAACACATTGATATAGGATGTGCTTTGGAAAATATACCCATCTGTAACACAAATCGTTTGTTGATCTCATTCAATATTTTCATCTTAAAAAACAATTTGCTTTGTCCTTTAAAACCAAAGATACAAAAAAAGCAAAAACTGAAGAAAGCACTGAGACTCCTGAACAAACAGAAGATGGTGTGGGGAAGTCAGACGGAGAGGAAGGTGAAAATGAAGTGCCTAGCCTGCCTCTGGGAGTGACAGGTGGGTAGCTTCATGGAAGTTCCAGATTCATCTTCTGAGACGTACCTCTGTTAGAGAACTAAAGGTTCAGATATGACCATTAGCTTACTGGAAAAGTAAATGCCAACCAGAAATGTTTTTTTATGTTTTCTGCTTCTTTTTTTCTCTTTGTCTTGTGATGCCTTAGTGCTTTTTGTTTCTCCCCTTTTCTTCTTTCCTCCACTCCTTACATTAAGTATTTTTGTATGGACACAGCCTCTGAGATGATATTTCTTTGGTTCGTCATTCTTCTGAGGAGCGGGTAGATCTCACTGTTGCTCAGGCTGGACTTCGGCATGCAGTCCTCTTTCCTCGGCCTCCCAAGTAACAGATTCCGTACATGTGCTGCAGGATTCATCTGGTTTATCCTTTGCTAAGGCCATGTTGTAATAGGAAAACTTGGGGCTTAGAAGTCTCTAAAAACTCATTATTAATGATAGAAGGATAAAGGGCCAGCTTTTGCCAAATTAACCTCTTTTGGCCTTGGTCCACTGATAAGAACAGTTTAGAATTTGCTGCTCAAGAGCAGAAGATTCTGGGAATAGATTGAGCTGTTGTTTAGATTGGGCCATTCTGTTTTTTTAATGTATGAATGTCCAGCCCCAGGCATACATAATCAAAATTACAAAGGTTGACAGGGGTTGTAGCTCATGGTATAGCACTTGGTATGGATGAGGCCCCAAGTTTAACCCTTAGCACTAGAGGAGGTCTGTATTTCTGAACTGATAATGAAAGTATATGCAAAATTTATTGTAAATTCAAAACATAAGTAAAAAGTAGGCCTAGTGTACCTAACATCATAGCCTAGTCTACCTTAAACATGCTTGGAGCTTTCAACATTAGCCTACAGATGGGAAAAGTCATCTACCACAAAGTCTACTTTATTTAAGAGTGTTGAATATTGCATATAATTTATCAAGTCCCTTATCGAAAGTCCAAAACAGAGTGGTTATATGGGTATGCTCTCATACCTTCATAAACTTGACAGATTCTGAGTTAAACTCTCTGTTGTAAGTTCAGGATCTTTGCCATTGCCAAGACTGATGATTCCTAGCTTGTGGCTGGTGTGGAGGAGGAGGATGTTTCTGGGCTATTTTGATCCCTTCCCCTGCTGAAGAACCACTACACCACTGGAAGTGTGGGTTCATTCTAGTTTCTGTGGTCTGTTTGACCCTTCTCATGGTCTTTCTCAAATAAGGTTGACTACCTTTTTGATTGCATAATCAGTATTTATTATACATAAGTTTTTACTTTTTTTTTGAGACAGGATCTGTAGTTCAGGCTGGCCCTGAGCTCACTTTGTAGCCTAGGCAATCCTTCTGCCTCTGCCTTCCAAGTGGTGGGATTACACCTGGCATTGTGGTAGTGGTACTGATTGCTGGTGGACATGTGTCACCACGCCTGGTATTGTATGTGGTTACTGGGGATCAAATCAGGGACCTTGAGCTTGCTAGGCAGGTGCCAGAACCACTATTCTAAATCTCTGGCCCAAATTTTTCACTTTTATGTCAGATTTCATAAACATTTTCAGGGCTTTTTTTTAACCTTTAGCATTTTCATATATCTCTTCTATACTTTTATTTTCATTAAGTGTAGGCTCTGGGCTTTAAATCACAATGCTATTAGCAGTAGAGAGGCTTCAGCAAGTATTAGGTTTTTTCCTTATCACATGCTAATTAGAGTTTAGTCTTTTGTTACAGTAAGAAACTCTTAAGCAAAACCAATTTTAGGCGACTACCTTATTAACTTTTAAAAAATGAGTTTGCTGATAACAAATAATCTTTTCAGGAGCTTTTGAGGATACTTCTTTTGCTTCTCTAACTAATCTTGTCAATGAAAGCACTCTGAAGGCAATAAAAGAGATGGGTTTCACAAACATGACTGAAATTCAACATAAAAGTATTAGACCACTTCTGGAAGGCAGGTATGACTAATTGTGGTGCTTGGTCATTTTTAACTGTTTCTGGGATTGTGAGATTACAAAGAAATACTAGTGTGATCTATTAATCTCGTACTGTATGTCAGGTCTTCTGTCTGGTCTGTATTGGCAGCTTCAGGGTATCCAGTGTATGAAGAAGTGTTCACTTCTGTAGCATGGCTCGGTACACAACCCACAGGAATGATGATGTGTGAGGGGAGGCATGGTCTGGATCTTCATGTTCTAGTTTAGTGCCTAAAGCATGTGTGCACTGCCTGTTGAGTATTCATTAAGTAATTGTTGAATGAGTAGTTATCTCTCCTTTCCTTTTTTTGTTCAGGGATCTTTTAGCAGCTGCAAAAACAGGTAGTGGCAAGACCCTTGCCTTTCTCATCCCTGTGATTGAACTCATCGTTAAGTTAAAGTTCATGCCCAGGAATGGTAAGCTTCTGACCTTTTTCTGTCATTGTATCACTTGAAATATATTGTGGCTTTTGGGGACTTACAATTTGACTGACCATACTAGCATTTTTTTACCTTTAGGAACAGGGGCCCTTATTCTATCACCTACTAGAGAGTTGGCCATGCAGACTTTTGGTGTCCTTAAGGAGCTGATGACTCACCATGTTCACACATACGGGCTGATCATGGGGGGCAGTAACAGATCTGCAGAAGCACAGAAACTTGCTAACGGAATCAATATCATTGTGGCCACACCGGGCCGCCTCCTGGACCATATGCAAGTAGGATGCAGTTATCTTGTGCCTCTCTGGGTCTTGTATGAAACAACTTGATAACTGATGATTTTTCTTTCTGTTTGTTTTGTTAGAATACCCCAGGGTTTATGTATAAAAACCTACAGTGTCTGGTTATTGATGAGGCAGATCGCATCTTGGATGTTGGGTTTGAAGAAGAATTAAAGCAAATTATTAAACTTCTGCCAAGTAAGTGGGTAGCATCTGTGTATGGTTTGCAAAGTGGAATAAGTGATTGATATTCCTGTAGGAAAACTGTTATGTTAGTGTCAGGATGTCACTATGGCCAGGTGAAGTAGGTGTACCAGTTCCCTCCCCTGCCATCCTACGGGATGTCTCCTAAGTAGCCAGTTTCATTCCCTTCTGTTAGGTTTGATTTGCACATGCCTTACGTACAGTCTTGCCACATTATAAACTGTTTATAATAAAACCGCTATGCCCTTCATTATACAATTTATGTCTTATTGGCATAGAAAGCTGTACATATTTAAAAATATATAACTTTTGATATTTTTTTGGCATATTCCCCCCTGGAAACCATCCCTGTGATGAAAATTATGAATATGTCCCTCACCCTCAAGTTTTCTTACATCTCTGTGTGCTTCCTCTCTGCTTCCCCTCCCCAGATATGTATGTCCCTTCTCCTGGGAGATTGTGATATCTTTACTGTCACTGTACACCACATTGCATACATCTTAGCTCTCACATTTTTAGACATGAAGTTTACCCTTTGTGAAATTTGTGTAACCCTTTGTAGTTGTGTGTGTAATCGCCAACTCATCATAAAGATTCCCTAGAAGGTGCAGCTTATTTTTATGATGTCTTGTTTCAGTACGAAGACAGACTATGCTCTTTTCTGCCACACAAACTCGGAAAGTTGAAGACCTGGCAAGGATTTCTTTGAAAAAGGAGCCATTGTATGTTGGGGTGGATGATGACAAAACCAATGCCACAGTGGATGGTCTTGAGCAGGTACTTTTTAAAACAAATCATCTGAAATTTTAAGATCCTCATTTGGTGTTGCCTTGTAATTGTTCAGAAATCACCCAGTAAGCAAATGGGCTTACAAACTTTGAATTCAGAAGCTGGGTATTGGGTCCCTGACTCACCTGGTATAAGATAGCATGAATATTGAATAATTTGATCAGCTCTTTGCTTTGTCAATACTGCTTGTTGTATGGGAAGAATTACTAATCACTCTTCAGTTTAAATGCAGTTAAAACAGTTTTTCATAGCCTATGAGATTCAGGGTGCGTTGAATATGGAAAGACCCTCCAGGATACATAGCTGTGAACAGTACAAGGGAGGTGACTTGTGCAAATTGGGCTAACAAAATAACTGCAAGATTGAGTCATTTGAATATATTGCTTGTAATGAGGTAGCTTAGAAATTTTCAGTTGATTTAGTTTTGTTTTGTTTTTTTGAGACAGGGTCTCACTTTGTAGTTCAGGCTGGCCCTGAGCTCACTATGTAGCCCAGGCAAGCCTTGAACTCAGCAATCCTCCTGCCTCTGCCTCCCGAGTGCTGGGATTACAGGCGTGAGCCACCACACCTGGCTCAGTTGATTTAGTTTTTAAGAGCTATAGGAAGTGCTGAGGAAGTGTTAAAACACTTGCATGACATGTGCAAGGCCCTGGGTTCCATCTCCAGCACAATAAATAATGCGTATGCACGCTGTAGGGAAGGCCTTGTGCTATATGGTGGTTTTTTTCCAGTTCTCTCCATCAGTGTTTTTTTGTGAAACTGAAAATGTCACTTGACTAAATCTATTTCTCCAAACCATTTCTAGGGATATGTCGTTTGTCCCTCCGAGAAGAGATTCCTCCTACTCTTTACGTTCCTGAAGAAGAACCGAAAGAAGAAGCTCATGGTCTTCTTTTCATCCTGTATGTCTGTGAAATATCACTACGAGTTGCTGAACTACATTGATTTGCCTGTGTTAGCCATTCATGTAAGTGATTGTAACGAGTTTAAAAATAAGTGAAGCTTCAAAGTTGTGTAGATTGTGGGTTTGGGGTTGTTGCTCTCTGCTAACTAGTTCTGAGTCCTTGGCTCATGTTTGGGTGGTCAGTGCTGTGGAGAAGAGCTCTGCTGTGTGTGCAGGGGTGTGGACTGCAAAGGAGTTGGCACCATCTTCCTGCCGGGACTTGCAGTCCAGTTAGGGAAGGAGAAAATAAGCCAGGGGATGAGCTTGAGATAAAAATGGGGTGAGGAGTCTGCAGGTTTGGGGAAACAAAGTGTTTCCCAGAAACAATGGATTCTTTTTCCTTTACTCTAGGGAAAGCAGAAGCAAAATAAGCGTACAACGACATTCTTCCAGTTCTGCAATGCAGACTCAGGGATATTGCTGTGTACAGATGTGGCAGCAAGAGGGCTGGATATTCCCGAGGTGGACTGGATCGTTCAGTATGACCCCCCAGATGACCCTAAGGTAACTGGCATCCAGGGACCTCATCAGAATGGCTGTGTGAAAGAGCACTTACTGCCCAGCTTCCCTGAGAGACATGCTCACATTCATAGGATTAGCCCTTCTGTGCAGCCCCTCTGCAGAACTACTGTGGAGTTCATTGACCAGGCACTGACAGCCCAGATGGGGTGTGCGGTGTGAGTCTGGGAGGCCCCAGTGGGTCTCAAGTGAAGAATGTTAGAGTCGGAGTGATACGTCCAGAGCAACAGGTGTCTGAAGGGAAGAACTCTTGCTTAAGGAATTAGATAAAATCCTATAACACTTACAGTAGAGCCGGGGAATTAGCTCAAGTGGTACCACACCTACTTTGGAAGCAGAAGGGCCCAAGTTTGATCCCTGGTACCACCACCAAAAAAAAAAAAAACATGTATAGTAGAATAAGCTTCATTAAGAACTATTTTCAGCAAGCAGTGGGCTATAATAAATCAGTATAATGTAATGGTTGATGCTAATGTGAACATGGTGTGAAGCCTTTTTAGAGCAGTGCTCATTGACCTGTTGGCGTTGAGGAATGGATTCCAGCCTGACTGTGTAGAGGACCTCCTCTGGGGAGGCGTACTCTCTTCACACAGATGTGCATGGTGCAGCCGTGCTGATAGCAGTTGGCTATAAAAGTTGATCCCTTAACTCGGGTTTTCTTTCTCCACCAAAGGAATATATTCATCGCGTGGGTAGAACAGCCAGAGGCCTAAACGGAAGAGGGCACGCCTTGCTCATTTTGCGCCCAGAAGAGCTGGGTTTCCTTCGTTACTTGAAACAGTCCAAGGTATAGACCGTTGCATGGGGAATCTTAGGTTGGGGACAAGATTGCTCTTGGTGCAGGGGCCATGAACTGGTGCCATTTCTAGACCTATCAGGAGAGTCTCAAGTCAAGGCATTGTCATTAGAAGTCCTGTCCCAGGCAAAAAAGATTTTCCGTGCTTCGGGCCTGGTCCTCTAGCTCTGTGTAGCCCAGCAGTGCCTGTGTGTCCTGCTTTCTCCTCCCCCATTCCCTGTACCCCTGTTTCACCCTTCCTGCACTCCCCTGTGCTCACTCTCTCTTACCTCTTGCCACCTCCTCTACATCTGCTGCTGTTTTTTGCCTTATATGATGCAGCAGGATCCCCTTCGTTCCTGCATCTGCCTCTTCCACTTCCTTTTGCCCCTTTCTCAGCTTCTGTCCTGAACTCTCCTTTGTTATCACTTACCCACCTAATCTTCCTGAGTGTGACTTCAGCCCTCGACCCATTTCTTCTGCCTTGGCCTCCAGGGTGGCGAACTGCCTGCTGATTTTTGGAGAAGTTGGTTTCTGTTTTCCCAGTTACTTCCCAGCCAGCTTTCAACCAACTTAATCTTGCTTTGGCCTGCTTCCATTCCACCAGCACAGAATTGTCAAAAGCTTTAAGTGGTTCTTTATCACTGAGCCATATGGGTATGTGTCAGGCCTTCCCTTCCATGGCACTTGGCTTCTCCTCACCTTCCTTCTAGACACAGTGTTGCTAAGCAGGTTTCCTCTTCCCTATAGCTCAGTGCAGTTCTCTGAAATTTCCCTACAGCCTTGGCACACTTTCTCTAGAAGCTGTTTTCTGGCTTCTGAATTCTCTGGTTTCAGCCAGCTGCTCTCTTTTGTGAAGTCATCTCCGGCTTCCCATGCCCTGTGTCCCTATGGCACACATGCTCTGGGTTGTTCATCATTTTCCTGTGTTCTCCACAGCACTTGGGCACTTATGCTTTACCAGTATTGAGGGAAAGTCTTGTGCTTTTCTGTTCATTTAGAAGTGATGAGGGAGAGCACATTATTCCTGTTGGAGTTTGTGGTCATCCTGGCCTCTGGTGTCATAAGCACCACCCACGGGGCAGAAGGTGGTATTTAGGCCTTTTTCCAACATGGAGGAAAAGAGCTAATGGTCCAAACTAGAAGCTATAGGCAGCTTCATCCGTCCAAATAACCAGGGCCACAGAGATCGTCAGAGAGAAATACTCTGCAGTCATTGTCCCTTTGTGGCTCCTCCTCATACCTAACTAGGAAAGAAGAGATGAGACTCCTGCCATGATTCATGTGAACTTAGCAGAGTGGAGCGGGATGTCTCCATTAACATGGGGAGATGGCAGAAAGCAGGTTTTGCTGCCTGTTGTGAGGGAGTTCCACAGGCCCAGGCACTTCCTCCTGTCTTTCGGAGCTGTTGAGCTACGTTACAGGCCCCTTGGCCTGGCTCCACTTTACTTCCTTCACTGGTTGTGGAACAAGTTTCACTTTTGTCATTTGTCTGGACCTCTTATGGTTAATTATTATTCATTATTCTTTTCTTATTTTTTAGGTTCCATTAAGTGAATTTGACTTCTCCTGGTCTAAAATTTCTGACATTCAGTCTCAGGTATACTCTCCCAACCCCAGACCCCTGTAGTGTTATCATTTATTGTTTCAGTGGGTGGCACTGTCGTCCAAATCTGCCCTTCTGGAGGGTGGGACCTCAGTGTGCGATCCTAAGGCTTCTTGCCTGCCCTTCTCTGTCAGTCCAGGCCAGTGAGGACTTAGGCATTGTTCTTCCCACAGCATCATTCTGCAAATAAGCCAAAGCCTGGAGCAAATGTGTTACAATAGTTTTTGCAAGATGAATTTCTCTAATGTTTGGGATCTGCTTTTTTTATTTTATTAAAACTAACATTTAGCCCGGAATGGCATCATGTATATACAGTTCTACACTCTGGGAGACTGAAAATAAGAAAGGACTGAGCATGTATCTCTCTTGAAGGCCTTGGTTCAAAAGTACAATGTTTCTTTCTATTTCAGCTTGAAAAATTGATTGAAAAGAACTACTTTCTTCATAAGTCGGCCCAAGAAGCATACAAGTCATACGTACGCGCATATGACTCCCACTCTCTGAAGCAGATCTTTGCTGTTAATAACTTAAATTTGCCGCAGGTTGCTCTGTCCTTTGGTTTTAAGGTGCCTCCTTTTGTTGATCTCAACGTGAACAGCAATGAAGGCAAGCACAGAAAGAGAGGTGGTGGTGGTGGATTCGGTTATCAGAAAAGCAAGAAAGTTGAAAAGTCCAAAATCTTTAAACACATTAGCAGAAAACCATCAGACAGAAGACAGTTCTCTCACTGAAGACATATTCCTTTGACCTTGAGTAACTCCTGAAATGAATTTTTGTCCTTTACAAAGAAATTTTTGTAGCCTTTTAAGTCTCATCTTTGCTGTGATCATGGAATTTATTAATTTTAAGTACTCCCTGAAAATTTTTGTTACTGTTTTACTACCAGTGTAATTCTTTTTCTTATACTTCTTCATGCTACATGAAAACTTTGTGGTATGGGCCACTGCTTAATTTGAAGAGTGACTCAGTACACTGGACAGGCAGTGGCAGTGCCGAAGAAAGTCTAGGTTTACATGTTGGTTTTTGCATCTTGGACCTCAAGGGTGATTTGGAGCAGCTCCTGAAAATGCTGCAGTTCAAAAAGGCTAAGCACTTTGAGAGATACCCAGGAAGCAGCTGTGGGTAAAAGGCATTGTTTTGATGCTCCTGATTTTAAAACAACAAGCTTTCCCTAAGAAATAAACAGTGGTGATATTTAGGCTTATTTCAAGGTGGTTTGGATTTTGTTAAAACCTTCTAATCCTGCAGTATACTTAAGAGATAAGGGTAGTTATCAGCAGGCTTAAAACGAAGTCTGAGGGCCAGGGATTTAGTTTAGTGGCACCTCACCTGCCTCGCAAGCATAAGGTCCTGAGTTTGATTCCTGGTATTGCAAAAAAAAAAACTGTCTGAGGTGACTGAAGATGGTCTGTAATTTGACATAGCTTCTCCTCATGGGGCAGGATTTATAAAAAGAAAGACTTGCAGACTGGTTATG
>PVIC010057000.1:0-10794 GCA_004025085.1 Thryonomys swinderianus
GTGAGCCACCACGCCCGGCATTGTGGTATGCAGTGTTGATTGTTGGGGGGCATGTCTCCACGCCCAGCATTATATGTGGTTACCGGGGATCGAACTCAGGTCCTTGCGCTTGCGAGGCCGGCACTGGAACCACTGAGCTAACCCTCCGGCCCTCAGTGAAGAACTTTTGAGGAAGAGATGAATGTATGTCTAGCTGCGTGAAGTATAGCTGTACCATGATTAAGTGGAGGTATGAACTTGTTATTGTCTTTATTTGGGAATTAAATATAGATTAATGAGGTTCATATATGTAGCAAATTGACAAGGGTGGACTTCTAGAAGTTAATTTCATATGCCACTTTGGGCTAAGGATGCCTGCATTGCAGGGAGAACATGTCTGCATGTGTTCATAAGGGTCTTCCCTGAGTGGAGACACATTATTTGTATCTGAGGACAAGCGTAAAAAAGGATACATCATCGGCAACGTTAGTGGCATCACTGAGTCTACTGAGGTCTGGAGAGAGGTGAAAGGTACATTTGCTTTTTCTCTGCTTCATCCAGGGAGTCCATCTCCTCTTGCCTTTGGTATGGTGCTGTTGGTTCTAAGGGTTTCCCTCTTAGACTGAATTATACCACTGGTTTTCCTAGACATCTGCCTTTCAGACTGAAGTCTGACCTTCCACAGGTGCATGAACCAATTTGTCACAATGCGTTTCTTTGTTTGTACTGTATCTATATCTTATGTCTGTGCCTTTATGGTATTGGTTCTGTTTCCCTCGTGAAACCCCCCACCCCCATCTAGAGCAAATCACTAGGATGCTGGAAGTTTTTGTCACAGCAAGGATTACATAACATATATAATATCTGGTAGCATCATCTGACACTTGGTATTAGATTGATTATTCTGGCACACTCACCCTATAGATTAGTTAGTGGGAAAGGATGTATATTAAAAATGGGATGAACAAGAAATAGAATAAAAACAAATTTCTGTGCCTGTTAAGGGATCTGCTCATTGTATTTTTTTAAAATGGAGCCCTGCTAGGTGTGGTGGTGTGCACTACAATATCAGCCACTCAGGAGGCTGAGGCAGGAGGATTGACAATTCTAGGATAGCCTGGACAACTTAGTGAATCTCTGTCTTGACATAAAATAAAAATAAAAATGGTTGTAAGGAATAAATACGATTCAGAAAAAAATAAAAGAGAATGTATAGAGGGGGTGGGGAGAGGGTGGGTGGGCAGGGATGTGGGTAAAAATGAGAACTGACCTGTGTCACATATTGGTACAAATTCCCCAATGTTGTGTGTGATTGTGAGCTGTGTATATAAAATGTACCAATAAAGTTTACTGAATAATGAAAAAAATGGTTGTGAACGTACCTCAGGGGCAGAGGACCTCTAAGTTCAGTCCTCAGTACTGGAAAAACAAAAGCTATATTTAAGCAAGACAGTGACAGATTGAACCACAGCTGTCAGACACTTTTTCCTCTCTTTCCTCCTGCTTTTCAACCTAACACCATGCTGGGATCGCTGTTGGTGTTTAGTAAATAACTATTTAAAACAGGGAAGCAAAGTGCTGTTTGGAATACCATTATCAGCATCTTCATGGTTCCGCTGTGAAGATTTTCATTCTTTATTAATTACATCCCTTGTGCTGAGCTGTGGTGTTAGACATTCTTTTCTGAACTTCGTTGACTTTCTGGAGCTCCTGTGCTGCCGCTCAGCCTCTTCGAGGCATGCACCGGGTCTCTCTGCTCATCTTTGGAAAGGTTCGTTCAGAAAGCTCCAGACTGGGAAATGCACATCTCTTCATCGATTTCTGTGGAATTCAATCAGCAGGAAGTCAGCCCGAGCCTGGTGTGAAGTTTACCTGTTCTCATCCCCCTTTCATAACAAGGGACCCATCATCTCTTAAGGATAACTTATTAAAATTTAAGGTTCAGAGCAGGTCTGTGAATCACTAGAAACCTTCACAGCCTTTCTCTTCTTTCCCTTTCTGGAAGTTTCTCTGCCTACTTTGTCATTCAGTGAGAAATCAGTTACACCACCACCTCCCTGGGTGCCATCTTCTTCCTCTACTGGAAATTTCTTGGGCTCCCTTTTTTGTGAGTGCCCAGTCGTCCAGAAGTAGGAAGCTCCCAGCTGGGTCCAGTATATTATAGTATCATTTAGTTAAAAAGCAGATATTCAGGGTAAGCATTTTTATGTTACAGGGTTTGCCTCTGCCTTCCACGAACAAGAAATTACTGGATCGACCTAAGGTTGCCACTTCCGCTCTTGTGTTAATGGTTTGTCTACTCAACTAACCAGCAGTTGCCAGCTTTATTAAAGGATGTTAATAAATAAATATATTATCAGAAAGCAATAATTAACCTGTAGTCCAAAAGTATTAACCAGAGGCAATCAATCACTTTCCCAGGCTTAGCAAACACTTAGAATGGATTAAGTGTCCCTAAAGGAGTAATTAAAGAACTCCGCTCTTCTGTCTCAAACAGAAGTAACAAAGGGTCAAACGCAACATGCAAACGTGGTGATTGTTGATGAGTATTAGCCACATGCAGAACTAGATTCTGTGCTCTCGAAGCCTGGTGTTACAGACCAGGGACCTCCCGCTCCCAACCACTGACCGGTGACTGGGTGTGACCTGTTGGGAACTGGGGCCCACAGAAGGAAGTAAGCCACGGGGTAAGGGAGGGACCTTCCATCTGTACTTAGAGTGGATTTCCAGGACTCAGCTGGGCTCTGCCTCCTAGGAGATCAACAGCTACATCCTGTCCTCAGAGGAGAATGGACCCTACTGTTACCTATTGGATCTAGGTTGGGACTCCTTATGAGAATCTAATGTAACAATAAAGAAAGAAAGTGCAATAAAAGTCACGTGCTTGAGTCATCCTGAAAAAAATGTCCTACCTACTCCCATGTTGTCCTCTTCTGCGTAAAACATCATCTTCCACACAGCCTGTCCTGGGTGTAAGAATGGAGACAAGCCTGGAATATTTTTAAACATGCATTTCTCTAAAAGGTAAATTAGAGAATGTCACCGCCTGCCATGAACTGCCTGATTACTGCTTCCTCTGGCTGATCCTTTTCAATTTCACTCATATCTTAATAATGATAATAGTGACAACTGATGATGTACTTTACAAAACTGGTAACCACACAGGTGATAAATAGCTGCACTGTATTCGGAATTGTGCCGTCAAATAGGTTTGTTGCACGTTAGGCAGTACTGGTTAGTCTCACATCTTCGATAGTGACATTGATGAGTCATCAGCAGCAGGTAATTTGCACAACTTGAACAATTTTCACATGTGCACACACACATTAAACCATTACATCAGCCAACCCAGCGAACATTCCCCATCACCCTGGAAATTCCTCTCCGTTTTTGAAATTGCTCAGTTCGCCAGGGCTTCTTGTCTCCTTGGGCTTTCACGAATCTTGTCACTATAGAATAGCTGGTATTTCTAAATAAGTGAAGAATCTAAAGTAGCTTTTATTCAGAATAGTCCATTCCACTCTATGTCTGCATAATAGTCCATTATATGGATATGTCACAGTTGTTTATGTATTCACCTTTTACTGGATTTTTTTTTTTTTTGAGACAGGGTCTCGCTTTGTAGTTCAGGCTGGCCCTCAGCTCACTATGTAGCCCAGGCAACCCTTGAACTCAGCAATCCTCCTGCCTCTGCCTCCCGAGTGCTGGGATTACAGGCATGAGCCACCACTCCTGGCTTTACTGGATATTTGAATTGATTAAAGCTTTTGACTATTACAAGTGAAACACTTATGAAAATTTACATATAGATCTTTACATGAAAGTTTGCTCTTCTTTTTCTTGGGTAAATGAATCATGTAGGATCTCTTTTTTTCAACTTTTGGAAAAACTGATAAACTTTTTTACAGTGGTTCTACCATGTTTTGTTCTAATCAGCCATATATAAGAGTTTCAGGATGTGCAGAAATTTAACATCAAATATGATGTTTATTCATAATTACTCATTTCTATTGAGAAGTACAAAATTCCAATATGTGGAATAGGTATACTTCCAATATTATATTTTACTTTATTTTCTATCTAAATTTATCTATTAAGCTTTAATATCATATCAGTTGTTTGCCTTTTGCCATTTATTCTTTTTTTTCTTTTTTGAGACAGGGTCTCGCTCTAGTACAGGCTGGCCCTGAGCTCACTATATAGCCCAGGCAAGCCTCAAACTCAGCAATCCTCCTATCTTTGCCTCCTGAGTGCTGGGATTACAGGCATGAGCCACCAAGCCCGGCACTGTGGTATGTGGTATTTTTTATTTTTATTTATTTATTTATTTATTTTTTGAGACAGGGTCTCGCTTTGTAGTTCAGGCTGGCTCTGAGCTCACTATGTAGCCCAGGCAAGCCTCGAACTCAGCAATCCTCCTGTCTCTGCCTCCTGAGTGCTGGGATTAAAGGCGTGAGCCACCACACCCAGCGTGGTATGTGGTATTGATTGTTGTTGGGCGTGAGTCACCATGCCCAGCATTGTATGTGGTTTCCGGGGATCGAACTCAGGGCCTTGCGCTTGCGAGGCAGTTGCCGGAACCACTGAGCTAACCCTCCGGCCCCCCCTTGCCATTTATTCTTAATGTAAGGTAGAGAATAAATACTCATTTCTAATATTTTCCACCTCACAAAATAAACCTATGTCATGGAAAAAATTTCTCTCCTATTCTCATCCCTTTGTGCTAAAAGCTCCCAAAAGATCCACTCATAGTATTTTTCTCTGTGCCAGTTGTATAGGTAGATATATGAACTTGATTTTGTTGTCTTTGCCTCTTTTGAGGCTGTTTGAAGTCCTAACCCCTCGGTTTTAGTCACTTTCTCATTGATGAAACATAGTACCTGACACCCACCACTTAAAGGAGAAGCAGTTTATGTTGGTGGTTCAATTGGTGTTGTCTGGTTCCAAGACAGGAAGGACACAGTGGAAGGGCATTGTGGATGAGATCTGAGTGGATCATGGTGTTCAAGAAGCAGAAAGAGAAGGGAAAGCTGGGGAGGGAGATGCACCCTTTAGGTCCCAAACCCAGGACCTGCCTCCTAAGAGTAAGTCAGTTATACCACCCTCATTAATTCAGTCACCTCCTGAAATCCCTGCCTGTGAGTGCTACTGGCCTTCGGTTCTCACCCTCAATCCAAGCCATCCCATATACTATTTGAACTAATCTTACACTTGGGAGTGTGTCTATCAAGTTCCAAACAAATCTGAATGGAGTAATAATTCCAAATCCCTGAGTTTTGTATCTGTGTGGTCGAATGAATTCTTGCTAGTCAAGAAAAAAAAAATAAAAGAATGAGCTAAAAAGTTAATTTAAAAGCCAAAGGCCTTCTCTGGGTCAGGTGGCAACTTTTGCTACCTGGCACCAAATATCTCTAAGCCTTTCATAATCTACTTATAACAATGAAATAGTGGTCAACGCATCATCTATCTTCTTGTTCATTTCTCTACATCTCAGGAGCAGCTGTCTTATCTCTGCTGTTAGTGGTGCTTCTAGTTTAATAAATATAAGAATATTTCAGGTAGAGAACATTAGGATTCCAGCAATCATTTGCTACCTAGTTTCCATGATCCTCTTGGGAAAATCCAGTCTAGCTCATACACAGTTAAACAGACTTGTGGCTTCTTGTAGAACTAGACCCACTGAATGTTAAATAATGAATCAGTGGTGTTTTTAGGGCAGAGAATGGTAGAGGGATGCATACTGTGGAAACATTCTTATTTTCTTATAAAGGAGACCGTCTAGCCTGACAGTGCTACCTATACATACTAAGTAGCTCATGGATTTAATGATAAAATTAATGTAATCACAGGAGGTATTCAAACACATTCAACAGATCATGGTAGAAGTAGCTCCATACTCTGCCCGGAAGCCATATCATTGCTTGAACAGTGTGTATAGCTAACACTTTGAGAGTCTGCTAAGGGAATCAGGATGGTGCACATTAGGTGGGGAAACTATTTCTCCTGAAGAATAGAAGAACTGGGGTGCTGGGTATGGCGGCTCATGCCTGTAATCCCAGCACTTGGGAACCTGAGGCAGGAGGATCACCACAAGTTTGAGGCCAGTCCAGACTACATAGTGAGACACTACCTCAAAAAAACAAAACAAAAGCCTTGGGTAGCAGGAAAGACATTGTAGAAGAGAGTGGGTAGAGGAAAGTTGCTTGGACTGTGATGTCCAGGAAGCAAAGAAAGAAGGGATGAGCCCATGAAGGAAATGTACCTCTCCAGGTCATGTCCACAGTGAGACTAGAACCTTCTGAGGCAGAATCATTGTTCTGCCATTCTGTCATAATGGTGCCCTTCTACCAATCTGGGAAAGAGCTGAGCATTATCTACTTCTCACAAGGCCATTTCTACCCAATGATCACGTTGTTCCATTCCTAGGTCTCTCTCCTTCTCTCTCTCTCTCTCTCTCTCTCTCTCTCTCTCTTCACACACACACACACACACACACACACACACACACACACACACAGAAATGTTTGTGCAATGACCATTAATACTCTTCATAGCTGTTCAGGCATCAGCTCCAAACCAAACATAATCCAGCTGTCTTCCAACATTCAAATAATATAGGTATCATTATTCACCATAAGACTACATAGAGAAATGAAAATAAATTATGCATCTCTATGTGCAGCAATGTGGAAAAATCTTACATGCATCTTGATGGACAAAATCAGCCTGATACAAAAAATGCACAGAGCTTGACACTATATGAGGCCCAGGAAATAGCTCCAAAAACTCATTATAGTTGAGTGTTTACGCTTAGGTGGGAAATGGGAGGAAAAGTAATACAGTTATTAACACGTGAATCAGGATATTGGTTACTTTCCTGGAAGGAGGGAGGGTTCAGGTCGGGGAGAACATAAGAGAGATTTATTAGGGCTTGGTGCTGGATACAAAGTCTATGCATTTTGTTGTTGTTGAGACAGGATCTCACTATGTTGCTCAAGTTGTCCTTGAACCCTGAATTCCAATTGTCAAGTGATCATCTTCCTTCAGCCTCCTGTATAGCTAGAACTATACGCAGTTTAACTTGTTTACAATTTGGCGTGTGTGTGTGTGTGTGTGTGTCTGTGTGTGTTACTAGGGACTAAATCCAGAGTCTTCACGTGGAAGCAAATCTCCACCTCTATTTCATTTTTTGTTTTGAGACAGGGGCTCACAAAGGCAATAAGTCTCCCAAGCTGGGCTCAGACTTGCAGATCTTCTGCTTCAGAAACTGAACTTACAGTCATGCACCACCATGCCATCAAATCATTGTTCCATAGATTCAGTTCATATATTTTTCCCAAACAAATGTAATATTTAACATATTTTAAAAGCAAGATTACAATTAAGTCTTCTAGAGAGTGGCCATTACACATGATGGTTGGTCTGGAAATAGTATTCACTGGTCATAGTTGACATTTCCTTTTCTTTTCCTTTATTGAGTTTATTGGTATACTTTAAGCATATATTATGGTCACATTTATCGTTGAGAATTTCTTGTACATAATATATCTTGATGCTTATTTTTCTGCATTCCCTTATCCTCCCTCCAACCCCTCCATCCCCTATATACATAAGCTTTGATTCAATTTTTTTCCCTTCAATTTTTTTCTTTCCCTTCTTCCTTTTCTTAGACCTTCCCCTGTTCCCTTTCCCTTTTGAACATTTTCTTCCATGATTTCAGTCCTCTGAAATCTCTTGTTTTGGTGCCTCACAGGCAATACTAACCCTGTCGAAGCATTAGATGAAAAGAAGGCCATGCTGCTATTCTGGGTAGCTGGCTTTAAATTAAAGATAACCAGTCACCATCCACAGGTGAATGTGCATCGGTAAAGCCTTTTAATGCAGTGACTTCTTAGAACCTTTTTCTGAAGAAATTTGAGGAAACGATGGGAACAAGTGGTTATTGATTTCCTACTATGTGCTAGACATTGTGTCACACTCTTGTAAGATCCTATCCCTGGAATATGTAATATTACCTCCAGTTTATGGTTGAGGAAACTGAGGCCCAGGGAGATCAATGACTTGTGCTTGCTTATCTGCTAGTGGTTGAGGGAGAAGGGATTGAGTCTCTGCTGGGCTTTGCTCCACCACAGACTCTTTCCACACCTTTATCCTATTGCACTCCTGGAGGGGGTGATGTATGGCACAGACTTGGCAAAATAAGTATGTCGCACTGGAAACATCAGATGGGTCAGATGTTTGTCGAAGAAAATGAATTCCAGTGTGAGGTGAGCCAGGAGAGCTCTCCTCCCTGTTGTTCTGTATCACCCTTGAGCGAACAAAGTAATTATTGGCCAAGGCAGACTTGTGACATCTGCCTCTCTCATTAGCTCTTATTTGTTTAAAGTCTGATGGTGTATGACAAAAGAATTTGTTCCAGATGTCAAATCAGCACAATAGAGTCGAACAGCTTGAGTGTTAGAAAAGACCCAATGCAGGAAATCACGGAGGTCGCTGAAGCAAGGGAAGCAGCTGGTCAAAGCCTCGTGAACACTTTACGACGTCCCCACTTTGGGACCTGGGCAGTCTCTATATCCCGCTCTTCGAACCATTTTCGGTTTCACCTCAGCAATAAGGTTTTGTCTACTCTTCTGAATGTTGATGTGTTTTTCATTTTCTGAACTTAAGGATTTTGGCTAGATTACTGAAATAAATTCCTTTTGGGGTTGGATGTTGGAAAAACATTTTACTTGAAAAATATAATTATGTTTGTGGTCATCACATCAATTGAACTCTAATTCATCGTGTTTTTCACTCTTTTTGGCTTGTCAGGAAGCTCAGAGCCCTGCGTCTTTCTCAAGTGCAGTGTTTCTACCCAGCAAATTTCCTCCTACAACTATGTACTGTATTGGTCAGAGCTCTCCAGTGAAGCAAAACCACTAGTATATATGTAGATATGGAAGAAAAAGAGTTTGTATTTCATTCATTCATTCATTCATTCATTCATTCATTTATTCATTTATTTAGAGACAGGGGTCTCGCTTTGTAGTTCAGGCTGGCCCTGAGCTCACTATGTAGCTCAGGGAAGCCTCAAACTCAGCAATCCTCCTGCTTCTGCCTCTCGAGTACTGGGATTACAGGTTTGAGCCACCAAACCCAGCACTTGTGGTATGTGGTACCGATTGCCAGTGAGTGTGGCCATCATGCCCGGTGTTGTTGTATGTGGTTACTGGGGATTGAACCAAGGACCTTGCACTTGCTAGACAGGTGCTGGAACCACTGAGCTTAAATCTCCAGCCTGACAGTTTGCATTTTGTGTGTGAACATTAAGATTATTATGGGAAGTGGCTTATGCAGTTATGGAGAGGAGGAAGTTCCCTGATCCTCTGTTTGGAAACAAGAGACCCAAGAGGACTAGTGGCATGTTTCTCAGTCCAAGGACAAAACCCTAAAACAGGAATAGCATGAGGAGGCTGCTGGTGTAAGTCCTGGAGGGCCCAAACTGAAGAGCCAGGACCTTTTGTGTCCAATAGGAAAGACAAATGGATGCCCTAGTTCAAGAAGAGAAAAGAATTTGTTCTGTCTGGGCTCTTAATGGATTGGATTGTGCCCAGCCACTCTGGGGAGAGTGGAGCGTCTTTTTTTATTAGTTCAATTGAGGATCTCTTCTATGGGTTTAAGTGAGGATCACAAACAATAAAGATGTTTTCCCTTGATAAAACACCTTCCCAGACAAAACTAGAAGTAACGTTTTACCCAGCCATATTGGCATTCTTTATCCTAGTGAAGTTGAGAAATACATAGTCCTCTGTTATCTGTGTGAATCTTTAACGCCTTAATTTGGGTCTTAGCAATTGTTACCACAAGGTATTATTTCTTACTTGCATATTGGTTAATTATCTGCCTCTTAACAGGACGAATATAAGCTCCGTACAGCACAGGTATAGTATTTTATTCACTGCTATACTCACAACGGTGCCTCGAAGACCATAAGCTCTTGAGAAGTATTTGGGAAATTGAACCACAGTAGTAAGAATTTCCACTAATAAATAGTATGCGAGGTGGGAGTGACCATAGATCTCACTTGGATGGGCTTTGGAGGGGGAGAAAGTCAAAACTGGGGTGACACTCGAGCAACGCCGCTCACTGCTTTCCCAGTAACCTTCCTCTCCCTTCTCACCTGCGTGTGGTGAAACTTTCCAGCCCGCGTCTGTGGCCACAGAGTGACAGTCACTCTAGATTTAAGGCTTGCAACTTCTCAGGCTGTCCCATCATGCCCCAACGGGTCCTCTCCCTCTTCGTTTTAACTGTGTTCATTCTTTACTTTCCCCCAGTGTCCTTTGGGCTTCAGTCCTGTTAGCCTGTGGACTTGCTTTCCTTATGTAATGCTCTGTTCTCCTGGAAGACTTTTAGAGAACTGACTGTTTGAGCTTGCGCGCTCTTGAATGCTACTTAGGAAACTCCTGCTTTTGTGAGTGCTGAGAACCCCAGCCTCTGGCAAGGGAGGGTTGGTGCATGCGCAGTGGTCACGACCCCCTTGGGCATTTGATTCCTACTGAGAACTCAGCCTTGCATATTCTCCGCTTTGCTCTGCCTACGTGCAGTGTGGCTGGAGAGATCCTTCCACGGCTGCTACATTTATTTTATTTTTTTAATTGAATTCTTTATTGGTACAATTTATATACATCTCAAAATCACATATAACATTGGGAAATTTGTACCAGTATATGCCACAAGTTAATTCTCATTTTTACCCATATCCCTACCCACTCCCCCCTCCTCCCCCCTTTATACATGCTCTTTTATTTTCTTTCTGTATCATATTTATTCCTTCCC
>PVIC010057001.1:0-10793 GCA_004025085.1 Thryonomys swinderianus
TTTTTTTTTTTTTTTTTTTTTTTTGGAGACAGAGTCTCACTTTGTAGTTCAGGCTGGCCCTGAGCTCAGTATGCAGCCCAGGCAAGCCTCGAACTCAGCAGTCCTCTTGCCTCTGCCTCCCAGTGTTGGGATGACAGGCGTGAGCCACCACTCCTGGCACTGTGGTGTGTGGTACTGATTGCTGGTGGGTGTGTGTTACCATGTCCAGTATTGTATGTGATTACCAGGGATCGAACCAGGGACCTTGAGCTTGCTAGGCAGGTGCTGGAACCACTGAGCTAAATCTCTGGCTCAGCCAAAGGCTATCTTCTGCAGAGACTTCTGCATTATTTGGAGGTGCACTGATGGGAATTAGGAAAATCAAAATGATCAGGATTCAGGACCTTTATCCTATTAGAAGTGTGATTTTTTCTTTAATTTAATTCCAATGAACTTATATAAGGCTCTAGAGAACAGGCTTCTCCTTCAACACCTGAGTCAGTCTGCAGTGTTTATCCATACAGGACAGTTTAATGCTGAGCACTGCTGTTCCACAACAAGCCCAGTAGTGGCACATTCAGTGAACTAAAGTCAAACGCCGTACCAGCTGGGGCTTTTGTATTTCATGTGAACACTGTCTGAAGGTACATTTTAAAATGATAGTCAAAATGATTTTCACTTGTAAAAATTGGTTTTGTTTCTCATTTAAATACTAACATATCTAATGGTGAAAATAAAATATTAATGTTTAAAGACATGTTTATCAACACTTGGTTAAAAGTATAAATTACTTATTTTGCTGTTATTTACACAGCATTCTTACTTCCTTATTAGCAATCCAATACGTTATAATACTGAGGTACAGGCAGCACTGGATATTATCTTTAGCCAACATCTTGTTTTTTTTATTTTTTAGAAAAAGTACAAAAAATGCAATAGATTCCTAGTAAACTAGAAGAGTTCTTAAAAATGATGAGTTTGTAATAGCTAAATCTTGGAAACAACACAAATGCCCAACAAATGGAGAATGGATAAAGAAGACATGGTTTTTCTATAAAATGAAGTATTACTCTGCCATAAAGAATAAGTTTCAGTCATTTATACTCAAATGGATGTACCTTCATGATAAACTCATAAGTGAAATAAATAGGTCACAGATCTGTAAATATCATATCTTTTCCCTTGTATGAGAAACTGAAGATGTAAATGAGCTCTACAATATACGGTACATATTGTGAAATAGAAAATATATCCAAAGGGAAATGGGGGTAGGAGTAAGTAACAAGGGGAAGAAAAAATATGATGGTAATAAAAAAGGGAAATAAAGCTTATGTATATAAGGGCAGAGGGTTTAGGGTGGGTGGGGAATGGGAAAAATGAGAATTAAATTGTGTAATATACTGGTACAAATTCTCAATGTTGTGTGTGATCATGATGTGTATATATAATGTACCAATAAAGATTCAAATACAAAAATAAACCAAGGATGAAAAGGCAAAAAAAAAAAAAAAAAAGATGAGTAAATTACATTCAATTATGGGCAACGTGATCTTTTTTAAATTTCTGTTTTGTTTTTAGAGACAGAGTCTTGCTATGTAGTTCAAGTTGTCCTTGAACTCACTATATAGCCTCGTTGGGACTCAAATTTGTACAGACCCCCTGTCCCAACCTCCCAAATTCTGGAACGACAGGCACATGCCCCCATGCCTGGCAGACAACTTACTCTCAAAGGGTCCTAGATTAACAACACCAGAGTTATCAGTGTTGAATTAACAATGCAGTTTAGTTTAAAAAGATATTCCTGGGGCTGGAGATTTAGCTCAATGGTTCTGGTGCCTGCCTAATAAGCACAAGGTCCCTGGTTCAATCCCTGGTAACCACATAGAACAATACTGGGTGTGGTAACTCACGCCCACCAGCAATCAGTACCACATACCACAGTACCGGGTGTGGCGGCTCAAACCTGTAATTCCAACACTCAGGAGGCAGAGGCAGGAGGACTGCTGAGTTCAAGATTTGCCTGGGTTACACAGTGAGCCTCAGGGCCTGCCAGAACTACAAAGCGAGACCCTGTCTCAAAAAAAAAAAAAAAAAGGGTATTCCTTTTCCCACGCTGTTGATGTCTGCTGTACTATCACGAGCATTCATTCCATCACCATCACCCCTGTGATTAATGCATACATCGAAGAGTCGGGGTCCAGTCAGGGGTAACTGCCTACAACTGTTTCCCCGACTGTTCATCTCCCAGGTGTTTTACCTTGACTAACAAAGAAACGCCTACTAAAGCCAAAGGCTTCGTGTAGTTACAGGAAAGGAGATGCATTATTTATAAAGATGCAGAGGCTAGAAAGTTCGGCTACGTAGCTTACCCCAGCAGTCCTAGGCTCTGAGCTACTGGCAATAGGAACCTCGCCAGTGCATTAGAAGATGAAACAGGAGCGACTGCTGCCAAACACAATAGCTAAGTAATAACGAATGTTAAAAAAGAAGAGCCTTGGGGGCTGGGGGGCCCTGAGGTCACTGCTGAGACTCCAGCCGGGAGCGCACCAGGCTTCTGCAGTCACTGCCCGAGGAGCGCTGCAAGGCGATTAATGCCCTGTCTTTCTTAGTGCTTGCTTTTTAATTGTGTCGAGGCTCTTTTTTAAAATGTTCCTAAAATATCTGTACGCAAGTGAAAATTTAAATGGATAGAGAGAGGGCTGACATATAGAATATTTTAAATTCAGGTATAATTCATTGCGATTTTTTTTTTATCTTCACCACGTTGAGGAATATGTATGCCTATTTCTTGATACAAAAAATGGCCTCAGTTCGTGACAGCTCAATCTTGGAAACAACCCAAATGTCCGTCAACTGGAGAGTGGATGAAGAAGATGTGGTTTTTTAATAAAAATGGACTATTACTCTGCCATAAAGAATGACAAGCTCGATCCATTTAGGTGCAAATGGAGACACCTGGAGGATATACTAATAAGTGACATCAATAGATCTCAGATAGACAATTTCCGGATCTTCTCTCTGGCATGAACACCTGTAGATGCAAATGAGCTCTAGAAAGTAGGACAGCTTTTATAGAGTGGAAAGTTTCTACAGGAAACTTGGTGTGGGAATGTGATGAGGGGAAGGAATAAATATGATACAGAGAGAAAATAAAAGAGCATGTATAAAGGGGGTGAGGAGGTGTGGGTGGGTAGGGATATGTGTAAAAATGAGAATTAACTTGTGTCATATCCTGGTACAAATTCCCCAATGTTATACATGATTTTGAGATGTATATAAATTGTACCAATAAAGAATTCATTTTATATATATAAAAAAAGGCCTTTTCCCCATTGGTTAAAAAAAAAGCCACAAGTGCTTATTCTTCGTGTGTTCAGCTGATATTCTGCTACAGACGGATGCCCGCTGTGGCTCTGAGTAGCTGTCAAGAGAGCAGCGCCCAAGTTCCACTCTCCGTCTGAGCATCTTCAGTCAGTCGCTTGGTATTTACACCACACGATGACAAAAAGCTGCACGCTTGAAATGCCAGCCACAGCCACGCACGGGAATGTCATCTCGCCCAGAAGATGGACCGAAACAAGGCCCTGAACACTGACGATCGATCTAAACGCACACAAGAAGTAAAACATACTGCAGGGATTGTTAACACCAAACAACCTTCCGTATCAAGCTGAAATTTAAATAAAAGGCTGACTGTGCGTTCTGCAGCTCAAAACGGCTACCGACGTTCCCGCCCAAACCAAAGATGCGTGGCTGAGGCTACTTGTAACATATAATGTGGGCCTTTTTCTTTGAATGACCTGCATGTTCTAGATACTGAGTTGACACAGTAACTTCCTGTCTTGTACACACCGTCAATCACTGTTCTCCAATCCCAAATGTGGATGTATCTGGGAAAAGGTGGGATGGGAATAAATCACAGTATTCCTTCTCAATTATCCAAGAAATAAGCGAATATAATCTGGTGCCTACTCCCTTTACCCTAGCGAATATATGTACATATTACTGCTTATGAACCATGATTAATGGAGAAAATCTGATGCATATAGTGTCTTCTAACAAGATCACTTCTGAAGCTGTGTGTGACAGTTACAGGCACTGTGGTCTAGGATGACAGAGGTCACGAAATGAGTTCCCCAGGGTTTCTTCCTCACCCTGCACCTTCATCCAAAGTAAAAAGAGCATGGGAGAAAGACTCAGAAAGGCTGGGACTCAACTTTCCTTCGGTCCCTACTTGTTGTACTGAATTAATGGATACTGAGTTGGTGTGTCCGTGTTAGAGTGCTCCTCTGTATAGGAACGAATAAAATCTATTTGCAAATCAAGGCATTCAAAATATAGCAGCTCCCTGTTAAAGAATAGTATTGTTGCTTTATCATTATTTATGTTAATAAAAGAAAAAATTTCACCTTATTTATCTGAGTGTGGTAATTCCCTTACTCCCAAGTAAGTGATTTCAGCACCACAGAGATGAACAGCGACCAATTAATAACCACCCTCTGATTTGTAAACGTCTTATCAAGGGAGAGACCATGTTAGCAATTACCAGGGAAACAAGTATTTATCATAAAGTGAAGAAAATTTACAGATGGGAAAATGAGATAGAAAACCTAAAATAAAAGCACAGAATGTGAACACTTCTCAAAATGTTACAAGTTTCCTAAAAATTATTAGTGAAGTCAAGGCCCTTGCATAAAATTTGCTTTTTTTTTTTTTTTTTTTTGAGACAGGGTCTCGCTTTGTAGTTCAGGCTGGCCCTGAGCTCACTATGTAGCCCAGGCAAGCCTCAAACTCAGCAGTCCTCCTGCCTCTGCCTCCAAGTGCTGGGATGACAGGCATGAGCCACCACGCCTGGCACTGTGGTATGTGGTAGTGATTGCTGGTGGGCGTGAGTCTCCACGCCCTGCATCATATGTGGTTACCAGGGATTGAACTCAGGACCTTGCGCTTGCGAGGCAGGTGCCAGAACCACTGAGCTAACCCTCTGGCCCTAAAATTTGATTTTTAAAGTATTTAACTATCTGTAGTCATGATTTAAGTGTAAGATTGTTTTTGTTTAATTGTCAATATATACAATTTTTAAAAAAATATATTACCATGAAGCTATAGTGATTCACTAACTTACTGCTAGTGTTTATATCCACTTAATACTTCTTGAGAATTGCGATGGGAAATGTTATGGGAGGGAAAACATAAATAAATCAAAATTTCTCCTTTCAGAATCTTCTACCCTGGTGTGATAAGAGAAGAGTGCTCAGTGTCAAAGTAGGTATTTTAAGTCAAGAGCTATCTGATGGAAAGAGAATTGCTGGGGATTGGAAGAGAATAGTATCTCAGGATACAACAAACTAAAACTGTTGGGTTTTATTCTTTGACTGAATAAATATGTATTTTTTGAGACAGGGTCTTGCTTTGTAGTTCAGGCTGGCCCTGAGCTCACAATGTAGCCCAGGTAAGCCTCGAACTGACAGAAATTCTCCTTCCTCTGCCTCCTGAGTGCTGGGATCACAAGCATTAGCTACCACACCTGGCACTGTAGTACTGATCGCTGGTGGGTGTGAGTCACCACACCTGGTATTATTGTACATGGTTACCGGGGATCAAACCAGGGAATTTACACTTGCTAGGCAGGCGCTGGAACCACTGAGCTAAATCTCTGGCCTGGATAAAGATTTTCCTATACAGTTTCAAAGCATTGTTTTAATACAACATACTAAGAATGGTCTTTCTAGTAACAGGGAGAGGAGGATCAAGATATTTAAAAAATTATCCAGACAGCAGCCAACTCTATTATTCATCAGGAAGATTCTGCAAGAAGCTTTTCTCCACAGGGCACACTCGGTGCACTTTTTGCTGAAAAGTTCACATCTAAAATTCCTGGAACTTTAAAGAAAAACCAAAGTTTTATACATCTTCCCTCTACTGCACACATGTGTGTGGTGTGTGTTAGGCTTCATCCTCATTTGTTTTTCATTGAATCGGACAATTTTACATATCAGTCACTGTTACCTGCCCTGCAAGCAGGCTTTTAAAGACCCTGCGACTCCCCCGCCTGCCCTGGAGCCCTCTACCTCCCTCCTGAAGCTTATCTTGCGCTCACTCACAGTCACATTTGCACATGCAAGGCAGTGCTCCCAACCTCAGATCTATTCACCCTAAAAACACACCCCGGGACTCTTTGTATGCTTTTTTCACAGATAACTGGAGGAAAGACAGTACAAAGACTCATTTATGCTCTAGAGCATTTGGGACGTGCAATTCAGAAGCTGCTATGAGAACGGCAGAGAAAATGAATCCGTTAGTATCAAGCAAGGGAAATGTACATAAGTCATGAAAATTCTCTTACGACTGTCACACTCTTCTCTCAAAGCCCATATATGTGGAGTTACTCTTTGTATTCACTTCATATCACATTTTATCATAAAGTGCCCTGACTTACCAAAGGAATTCCTCCTGGTAGATTTCAAGACATCTGGGTGTATTACATTTTGCAGCTTTCGCACATGTGGGAGGCTAAAGTACAGCAATTTCCTTCCTATAGTTTTGTAAAACAGCAATTATGAATAATCTATTATCTGTTCTTAAAGCTACACAATTTGTGAAGAATATGTATTTTTATAGGTTGATTAAACAGCTAGATTCTCACTCAAAATATAGGACATCATTGGGGGCCGGAGGGTTAGCTCAGTGGTTCCAGCACCTGCCTCACAAGTGCAAGGTCCTGAGTTCGATCCCCGGTAACCACATACAATGCTGGGTGTGGTGACTCAGGCCCACCAGCGATCAATACCGCAGACCACAGTACCGGGCGTAGTGGCTCACGCCTGCGATCCCAGCACTCGGGGGGCAGAGACAGGAGGATTGCTGAGTTCGAGGCTTGCCTGGGCACCATAGTGAGCTCAGGGCCAGCCTGAACTACAAAGCGAGACTCTGTCTCAAAAAAAAAAAAAAAAATTTACAAAAGAAAAAAAATATCTGAGACTCAAATAAAAATGAAATTGTTCAAAAAACTGCAAAATTTGCATATAAATTCCCAGGTGGCCTACACAAAATCATGTCCTCAGATGCATGGCATCATCTTATAGGTCTGTCTCTTATCAAGAAGTTTCTTATAATTACCGCATGGGGACTGTGTGCTGCTCAGTATACAAATCCTCAAACTGCTTTCAATGGGATGTTTAATACAAATTAATTTCTGTCACTTCCTCATCTTCATTTATCTCTTACCATAACTGAGGCAATTTCACCATCTTCCAATGAGGTGAATTTCATGACTAATTTCTTAGTAGAAGTGCTACATAGAAACCAACTGGTTACTTTTGAGAAAAGAAAACATTTAAAATATTACTAAAAGTGTTTTAAACAACATACTACAAATGATTTTTGTTTCAAGTACCCCCCCCCCCCGTGTGTGTGTCTTTGGCCTTCACCATTTAAAAAATTGAGCACTACTATTTATAACCCAGTTCTATGCTCTAGCTGTAGTGCTTAAAGGCACTCATGTTTTAATTCTCCTCCTAAAACAGACAAAATAGTGGCATAGTAATTATTAGAGGTTGGTAAGGACAGGAGGTGGGGTTGAGGGAGGTTGGACGGTTGGTAGTTCTACCACTACAAGCAGATTCCTGTGTTTCACGGCATAGCAGACAACTACAGTGTACAATAACCCGCTCTACATGTTACAAAGAGCCAGAAGACAGGATTTGGAAAGGAAGTAACATGCTAATTACCCTGATTTGAGCAGTACATGCCGTATATATGTCCTGAAATATCAGTTGTTCCATAAATATGTATAGTTAGGAATTACTTAAAAAGAATAAAATAAAAAGCAGTGAAAACAAAGATATCTTTCCCTTTCTCAGCTGATATCCAACAAAATGGAAGATTTTTTAAGATTCAGAAGAATATTCTAGTAAAAGGCCTTCAAAAGAAAATATATTGGGAATTGTTTCATATTTGATAATGTGTTAATAGAAGATTTAGCTATCATACAAATAATCCTCCAGGATTATGTTATTATTATATATCAATGTTACTTGGCCTGTAACAAGGCACTATATCTTTTCGATACACCAAACTCTCAGAGCGTGATTTCCCATCCAGTGGAGACCAGACTCCCCTTAGCGCAAACACATTAAAATTACTATCATCTCTATAGCCTGTTTTGAAACAGACCCATATTATTTCCCAAGGAAGGACTAAAGTTGCTCAAGTGGTTCCAGAACAACAAGTTCTGCCTCCTTTTATAGTGATCAAAATTTAGAATTGTACTCCCACTAATTAAGGGCTCTACTGTTCAATTCATTATTTAGTAGATTGGGAGAAGTATATTATTTCTCTACAAGTTGGCTCCGGATACCTAAGAAAAACGTGATTCTCCCGGGTTCTTCGTAAAAATTGTATTTCATTGGCTCTTTTGTTTTTAAAGAAAGCCCTCCCTTATACTAGCTCTACAGATTTTATACAACTCTTCTAAAAGAACATGAAACCTGAAGTTATCAGATTCGATTCTTGGCTGCTACCTACAGTGGACCCCTGATTACAAACTCGATCGGTTCCCGAGGCTGTAACTGAGTCAGTGCCTCTGAGATCTGGATGCTTCCTGGGCACATGCTGCTGATAAGAAGGCACAGGCAAATCTTCCTTTAATCTAATTAAGTGAAGTCATTCATACGTCAGGCAGGTCCTAACTCAAGGGTCCACTGTACTTGGTTGCTGAATTAGAACAAGACACAAATTTTGGAACTAGAAGTTCCTTATCTGATATGCGCGATAGAATCTAAGCCACAGAGTTGTGCGAATCAATTGTATATTTACATAAAATACACCTTACATGCATGTAAGAATGCCCCCAGTACATAAAAATACATTTCACAAAACAAAGCAGGATACAAGTTATCTGTACCTTAAAATCACACACACGGTTTTAAGGTTCAAGGAAATGGTTTTGTTAAGACCTCCATTTCCACTGAATGCAAAAGATGAAACGTTGATCCAATTTTGGGGATTGCCTTATCCGGTCTCACTGCTAAATGAGACAGCGAGTGACTTTCGAAGGGGCAAGAGCAGGAACGAGTGACTGCACAGCGCTCGCAGGCGGCAGTCCGAGGGGCAAAGCAAGGCGCAGTCCCCGAGAAGCGAGCCCACGAAACAGGAGGGCAGTGTCTATCCGCACAGCCGCCCAGCCGTGATATTCACGTCCCTGCTCTTGCTCCAAGTCTCTGCAGTGGCCTCCGAAACGAGGGAGCTACGGTCCCAGCTGAGCAATTTTCTTTTTCAACTCCCCTACTACCGCCATGTGATGAACGGTAACTTGTCTTGCTCCACGGAGGGCAGAACCACCGCACCCTTGAAAATGGCATGTCTGGAGAAACTGAAGAGACACTTTGCGCTCCGTGAGAAGTAGGTCTCCGAGAGGGGCAGGACAGGCTCCCCTAACACCAGTAAGGAGGTGAAACTGAAAGGCCGCTTTTCCAGCTGAAACCCACTGGCAGCGGCATCTCTCCTCAAGGCACGGCCAGCCCTGCCAGTCGGGGCTGGCAGGGAAGAACCAGAGCTCTGCGTCTCGCATGGACCAGCCTGAGCGAGGCCAAATGAAGCCGTACATAGCCCAGTGCCGCTCCCATGTGCAAATGCTCAGCCTCATGATGACAAAAGGGTCACTGCAGACAGAAGTCCCCCCTCCCCCTTCAACTAGCTCTTTTCAGTGCCGAATCCAAGACTGAATTGCTCATTTCTTTCAGAGATTTCAGAGAGGGCTTCCTGGATGCATTCCTTTAAAATGCAAGCTTTGCTGAGAATATATAGTATTTAAGAAGACACAGTGATTTCCTGGCAGAACATATTGAGCATCATCATTTAGGCTAAAAGTCACGAACTCCTTTCTTCCTCTGACAATATGGATTTTTCCAGCACTGCTCAAAGAGAATGCAGAGGCCCTGACTCGTACCCCTCCCTCAGAGCCATGCCACTTGTTACGTTCCAGCTCTTTTCTGTGTAAAGGGGCGACTGCCTCGGAGCAAAGCTGGGCGTATAACTTGTGTTCGTTTTCCACACCCGGCTTTCTCGCTCACCTATTTGTTGAGGACAAACAGGACACAGACATAAAAGTGGAGTCTTGGGGACCCTGAGCAACCTGCCTAAGATCCGACAGTAATTAGCAACACCAGGGTTTAAACTGAAGAGCGTGAACCCCGCCAAAGCAGCGTGTTGCCTCCACTTCGTTGGCCTGTCACGTATCGATGTGCAGCTCTAAGGTCCTATGAGCTCCAGGAGCCTGGGCAACTCCTTCACCTCAGTCAACCACACAGGTTCCCAACCCACTTTGGATCAAAGGCTACTTTCCCTTCCATTCGTAGAACATCATTTCTCTTAACACAACAGGAACTTTATTTGAAACAACCAAGCTCTGCCCATCACAGCAGGTTAGTGGATTCTCCGGGTTTGAGGGCTGCTGGTTTGACTTTGACAAATATGTATAAGTCTCACCTCTATGGAACGGAATCAAGTTTTATAACAACCAAGTAAAACACCTAGAGAGGTACCTGATGCACTACAAGCTTTCAATAATGTTGTCTGTTGAAACATATATTACTGTTCATGCTTATTTACCAGAAATGTATTTTATTTTCTTCCCTAATGTATTCATTAGACTTTGCAAATTGTGTTTCTCCCACTTATGTATTATATTATAATGGGTGGAGCTTAATTCAGTAAAGCAGTTCCTATAACTGTTGTGCTTTTTATAGCATTCAACAGAACTGTCTACAAAATGGGATCACGGGCAGTTGGCACTTGCAAAAGAAGTCATTAAG
>PVIC010057002.1:0-10787 GCA_004025085.1 Thryonomys swinderianus
CTCCCTCCCTCCCTCCCTCCCTCCTTGCTGCTTCTCAGTAGTTCTCAGCAGCTTCTCCACCTGTTTTCTGTATGTTTGCATTTGCAGTTTTCTGTGCTGTCCATATCTTCTTTCCACTCGCCAGTCTCCCTCATGAGCGCTTTCATCTCATGGCTTCAGTCACACATCTATTGCTGTATATAGTTTCCCCCCATTTGTATCAGGGTCAGCTATGAAACTTATAAGGGAATTCCCCACTGTAAAGTTGCAACATCACCTTACATTTCCATTTGACTCTCCCCCTGTAGTCTTTGCCCTTTTGCTCCAGCTGGAAATCTAGATGCCATCCTTGCCATCACCTATCCAGACTTCATACCTCACATCTCCATGTAGCACTGTCCATTCTGCACCCCTCAGGTCTTACATCTGTCCACCTCATGATTCCCCAGCATCACTGTCACACTGGAGCCAAACTGGACTTTCCAAAACACCACAAACTATGTTTTAAATCTAGGCTTTCAATTATCTGTGACTCTAGGACTCTCAAAATAAAAGGTGAGCTTCTCAGAGTTGCATGGAAAGGCCCTCATGATTTGGCTCCTGCCCAGCACTCCAGCCTCATGGCTCTCACATTTCTTGACACCAAGCCCAACCATTCTGAAATATTTCATTTCTTGCATTCCATGTCTGTCATCAGGATCTTTGCACATGCTCCTTTGTGGGACTGAATCAAACCTGAGTCCCATTCTACAGGAAGGCGGTCCAGATTCCCAGTCCAGTCATGGCTGGACTATGCACCTCTTCTATGTGCTTCCACAGCATAATAGCACTGACTTTTCTCTCCTAGGATGGGTTAAACACCTTTCAGGACTTGAAGGTAGATTATGAGGTAGGAAGAGTTTTATTTACATCATCTCACCAGCCACTGGACAGATCTGGAAGAGGGCACATCCTGACTAACATGAGTGAAGGACTGTCTGTCATGGTGCTATCCATGGTTCTAGGAATTTATTGGGGACTTAGTCCCCCCCAGATAAGGGAGGTTATTGCATTTGTAAAATGAAGCTATTGTAGCAGATTTCACATTTTAATCTTGTCAGAATAACTTCTGTATAAGTAGAATGTTAGTAACATTGTGAGATATATTTTCTGAAAGCCAGAGAAATTGTACACTTATTTTTTAGAGCTCTCTTACCTGCCAGGTTTATCTCCGTGGGTGTCTTAATCAGTTCAGGGTGATATAGAAGAATATCATAAACAGACTGACTCAAAAAATGATATTTCTTACAGTTCTGGGAGGTGGAAATCTAAATGAAGGCATCTGCTAACCAGCAGCTTGCTGAATGTCCTCTTCCTGATTTTCAGATGACTCTAATTTTATTCTCATACCTGAGATTAAAATCTCTTATATACTGTTGAATTATTTTTGTCAAACAATTTAATAGCTTAAGCCAACCCTTTAGAATATTTTGGGTTGAACGGTGAATTTCAAGCATTAAAAGAATGGAAAAATATATATTCTTGAAATTTTCCTCATTTTAATTAACCAAAGAACTTTTTTTTCTTTCCAAAGAACTTTTGTAGCAGTTTTCTTATTGAAAAAATGTAGACTTCTATTTATTCAGGAACAAAGGACCAATAATAAATGGAAATTTACTGATATGCCATGATATACCAGCTTCTAGAAAACATTAAGTATTCTTTTTCCATTCTAAACTAGTTACAGTTAAGGAAAACAAGAAAATAAAAATACGTTTCTAGCCAGGTGTGGTGGCTCATGCCTGTAATCCCAACAGTGGGGAGGCAGAGGCAGGAGAACTGCTGAGTTTGAGGCTAGCCTGGGTGACATAGTGAGCTCAGGGCCAGCCGAACTACAAAGCAAGACTCTGTCTAAAAACAAAAACAAAAACACTTTTCTACATATGAATATCTTTGAATTCCTAAATTTTCAGTGAGAGAAATTATCAAAGGGAAAGTTTATGGAATTGTTTTATTATTTGGTTGTTTTGTGACTGACCTGAATATTTCACAAATATTCATTTTATTTTGTTAAAATGACTAATGTTTTATTGTATCAGCACATTCTTTGGTGAAGAACTGAAAAATTCATTCTCAGAAGTCACCATTTCAGGGATTCCACAATTGATAAATATAGTCTTTTAGTTACTGGCTTGGTTATATTTTTGGTGTTATTTAGATTTCCCACTGCCCCAGACCTTCTGCAATGATCCACAATAATAACAGTTTGTGATTCCACAACAAACAAATCACTACCAGTCTTTACTTATGGTCTTGTAACTTTATACTATATGGTTCATTCTATTGCATCAACCATGAAGGTTACAACAGCCCTTGGGTGTTTGAAGTGAGCTGGTCACTTGGTGGACATTATTGGGAAATCCATGGTATTTTCTGCTTGAGTGTGTTCAAAGTGGATTCTTAGGGATACAACTAATCTATCCAAACCAGGTGTTCCCTTTGGAAGAATGATCTTTCTATACATGACTCATTTTCTTGCAAGTAATTATTTTTCCTTCCATGGCTTCAATTCAGATCATTTGTATTAAAAATTTCTAGTACTAGAATTATTAATTTTTTTGCATCTTCTAATTGCTTCTTTGTTTTCTTTTTTTCAGGTAACTGATGGTGCTGCACAAAGAGGAAGAACTTGTTCCATGTTTGGCAAACCACTGATGTCTGATCTCTGTCAGTGTCTCAATCTGGTTCCCTAAGATGAGGTCTTCCTATCATGGCAGAGTCTGGGTAAGGGGATAAGTTCTATTCTCCTCTTGTTCCTATGTATCATCTTAAACATTAAGATACCAATTGTTTAAATTTCTAAATACTGGAAAAATACATTTTAGGACATTCTTAAAGCCATGATGATTATACTCCAGGCACTGGCCTGCTCAGAGGCATAGGATGAACTGACATTGTTTTTCTCAATTTTCAAAATGTAAGAAATTTTAAGCTGTTTAGAGTAAAGGTAGGTGGAATAAAATGATAATGAGTTAAATACTAAGCAAGAAATAAAAGATATCAGAAATCAGTTTAAGCAAGAAATTTAACAGCTATGGCAGTATTAACTTTTGTCACTGTGAATACCATCACCCTCACTATCAAAAATATTTTAATACCTGTTTTCATCTTTTATACAGATGAAATATCGTAATACCTGGTATTTCCTTCCAAAGTCTCCTTTTTGAAAAACAAAGAATCTCTAAATTTGAAAAATACATATTTAATTTTTAGGTACAAATATAAAATCTAGAAATAACAAACACTTTATAGAAATATAAATGTAATGTCAATAGTCAAAATAAGCCAATTCATTAAAAGGGAAGTAGCAAGTACCACTATGTAATGGTAAATTGAAGAGCCTCTTAAAGTGTCAAGGTTTTAATGCAGTTCTACAAAGTTAGAAAACATGTGAAACTCCTTATTTTTCTTTGAATCTGCTGAGTTGGCACCAGGAGATCATGTCCTCCCTTGGTCTTGGTGGCTTTACCTCTAGGGTGGGGGGTCAAGGGATTTGCCTACAATTTCAGGATGATTTAAAACCAGAGCCAAGTCCTCCTTGTAATTATGCTTTCCTGTAATAGCTCAGAAGCTGCTCTCCATATTCAAGTTCATACTCTACTAAGGTGAACCCAGAGTGTTTGCTTCTCTTGCTGCTACTATGTCAGAGAGAAGCCACAATCCAGGAGAGGCCAGAATTGGTCTCTGTGGTGGGAAGGGTGCTGACCACCATGAGAGAGGAGTTTCCTATTACTTTAGATATTTTAAAATTGGGAGTAGATATTATTCATGACTAGAGAGGAACCTTACAAAAGAATCGCTTAGTTGGAACCAATCAAACTAAAGGATGGCACAGAAAGCAAGAAAGCATACTAAGAAACACTGGATGGACTGATGTCCAATGCTGGGTGGTGAGGAAACGTACAGAATTACAATGTTATGGGCAGCTGGGCTGGCAGGGTGGGTCCAAAGGTGGGGCTAGGAAAAGCTTAGACCACCTTTCCCTTCACTGTGCTAACTGTAAGAAGGTCACTGGAGACTCAGAATTTTTCAAAGCTCATCTGGACTCTACTGAGAAAAAAATGACTTCACTCATTTCCTAAAATAAGCTTTGTCTTTCAAGACAAAAGAATTCAGTTAACACATCCCAGTTCCTTAAACCAAAACTTGAAGAAAGATTATGATTTTTTTCTGGAATATATTCTTGCTAAGAAACAATATTCTGTAGCCATCTATTATTCTGCTTTCCATTCTACTTATGAAGTTTTAGATGAAACTTATTATTCACTTTATAATAAGTGCAAGACATTTTCAATACTTACGATGTAATCTCTATCAGTGACATTTCACTCTTTGTAAAAACTATACCATAAATAAAAGTTTTATTTGATCATGTTGTGCAGCTTCATTCTATAGATCTTCTCAAATGCAGAGTTAACCAGAAATTGACTAGATAGTTTGTTATTCATCACAAGGTATTACTCATTCTTTACATAATAATGAAGGAGTTTGAAGTTGATTTGATCTGTACAACAAGGTCTCACAGCAATAGTTTTTGTGACATATTTAAGAAAAATGTCATTTCACAAGTGGTATTCTTTGATGCATGCAGAACAATGAGATACATTCTCTAATTACTGTTCTATATTTCTTTAAAATATCTGTTCTTTTTTCTCATTTTAAAGATAGGCCTAATCATTATAACCAACATAAAAACTCTAGGTAGAAAAAGTATTGGATAACAATTCCCAGACCTAAAATTTGCAAAAAGTTATACTTTTTGAGTTACTTCTTTTATACAGATGAAATTAATACATGCAACTTATTTCTACTGTAAGAAGGAATTAGTATGTTTTGCACTCAAAATCTGTAAATTCCTCAGCTACATGAAATTGACATACTGGTCTGAGATAAGAACATTTACCTTCAGCAGTAATAGTTCATTCTTTTGGGTATTTCATTAATCACAGGACACCTATGTATGAAGCCAAATGTGAAAAGTAAATTTTAAATTGTATGAATAGTTTTACAGATCATTTTCCATGTTTTTCTTATTGATAGACCACAGCTTCTTTGGATAATACTGATCAAGGAAAATTGAATGAGAAAAAGAAGGCGATGTAGGAGATTTATTGGAGAATTGTTTGTTTCTCTTGGAAACATCTTGTACCTACAACAACATTGTCCAGAACTTTTATGCCTTCATTAAGGGGTTTTCAGGTAGGCTAAAGACTCATTTTTGTACCTAATGGCTACAAAGACACTCATGAAGTAGGAAATTTGTAGTCTCCTACTATCATTTTTCTCATGAAGTTCAACTGATATCTCTGTGAAGTAAGTAGTACAAGCCAATTCCTCTTTCAGTAAGTCTATCACATTGTAGGCAACAGACCCTCCAAAGTGTCTACCCCATCCATTTGTCCATTCACCATTCTTTTCACCATCAAATGTGGACCAGGCACAGTGCCAAGTGAATGTCAGGGTGGCAGGGAAGGGGATGATTAAAACCAGAACTTTGTGTGTAATTCTTTGTGAGAAGATCTGCTAGTGGAATGTCAATATTTACCTCCTAACCTACCTAAACTATCAAACAAATGTCTTTCCCAATATTTCTTTCTTTCTTTCTTTCTTTTTTTTTTGAGACAGGGTCTCGCTTTGTAGTTTAGGCTGGCCCTGAGCTCACTATGTAGCCCAGGCAAGCCTTGAACTCAGCAATCCTCCTGTCTCTGCCTCCTGAGTGCTGGGATTACAGGCGTGAGCCACCATGCCCAGCACTGTGGTATGTGATATTGATTGCTGGTGGGCGTGAGTCACCACGCCCAGCATTCTATGTGGTTACCGGGATCAAACTCAGGACCTTGTGCTTGTGAGGCAGGTGCCAGAACCACTGAGCTAAATCTCCGGCCCTCCCAATATTTCTTTACTGAACATTTTTCTCTTTTTCAGAGAACAGATAATCAACATAAGAAAAACCAAATAAAAGATGCACATTTACTAAATGTGCTTTTAAAAAAATATTGGTGTATGTGTTCAATGTGAATTGGTTGAAGTAGAGTAGATTCTTTTCATTATTCTAGACCTATAAGTGCTTCCACTAGCTCCAAATGCATGCATTTCTTTCATTTCTGGGGTCTTGGGAAAACACTATTCTTGAGTCTCCCTGGAAGGTTTCTTTTATTATCCTACCATTGTGGTCATGTTCTTTTTACTCTCTAAAATCACACAAAGTTCTAAGCTCCACAAGTGGAATTACTTTTTTTAAATGTCAGAAAATAACCTGTCCTACCCAAAGCTTCCACGAACCCTTTTTACCTAGAATGTGGTATAGGCAGCATCCAACTATTGAACAACTTTACAGAGAACAATTGGTTATTTTCAGTTAAACTCTATAGATGGAGCTCAGAAAATAACTATTTCATTTTTTCATTTCCCTCCAAATCACAACACAGTTGTTCAGTGGATTTGTGCTTGTGCCAGCTCTAGTCAGTTCAATACATCTCAGGCTGAGGGACAGTCTGGGATCAAAGGTGGAAGAGCTGAAAGTAGCATAAGAGTATAACTTTCCCTTAGGCCTTCTCAAAATTATTGTTTAAGTTCAGGTATAAACATACAGTGAAATGTGTAGAACTAAGTACACAGTTTGAGTTTGATAAATACTAATACACTAATCAACAAGCGAAACATTTGTATTACCTTAGAACTTTCTATCTTTGGGTTGAGGATGTAGGTCAGTGGTGCCTCACCTGCCTGGAAGCACAAAGATCTGGGTTCAATCCCCAGTACCAACAAAAAAGCTCTTTCTGGGGCTGAAGATTTACCTCAGTGGTTTTGGTGCCTGCCTCGCAAGCACAAGGTCCTGAGTTCGATCCCAGTGACCACATAGAATGCTGGGCGTGATGACTCATGCCCACAAGCAATCAATACCACACACCACAGTCCCAGGTGTGGTGGGTCATGCCTGTAATCCCAGCACTCAGGAGGCAGAGGCAGGAGGATTGCTAAATTCCAGGCTTCCCTGGGCTACACAGTGAGCTCAGGGCCAGCCTGAACTACAAAGCGAGACCCTGTCTCCAAAAAAAAATGTTCTTTCTGTTGTCTTCCAAAGACATCCATTATTCTGATTTTTATTCCATAGATTAGTTTTTCCTTTTCTTGAACTCTGTAGAACTTTACAGAACTTTTTTTGCTAAACATACTTTTATATCCATTCATTTACATTCATGTTTCAGTTCATTATTTTATTGACATGTACTATACGATTATATTGTTATTCAAACTCTTATTAGGCATTTGATTTGTTTTCAATATTTTTCTATCATGGGAAGGGCGACAGTGAACATATGCATGTTCATCTTTTTTGGACTAATTTGATTAGCATTGATTATATTGCTATAGTGTGAGGGCAGTTTATCCCACAATCATTCATGTGTTGGAAACTTGGCCTTCAGTATGGTGATTCTAGGAGAGGATGGGACCACTAAGAGGTGGAACCTACGAGGGAGGTGACAGGCCATGGTGGGAGGGGGCACCGCCCTTGAAGAGATCTAAAATAATTCTTGTAGGAAACCAGTTGGCTTTCACAAGAGAGTTGGCATAAGGGGTTGTAGGGTGGGTAGGAGAATGGGAAAAAAAGAGAATCAAATTGTGTCATATACTGGTACAAATTTCCAATATTGAGTGTGATGATGATCTGTATGTACAATATACCAATAAAGATAAAAATTAATTTTAAAAAATTTTTAAAAAGAGTAAGCCTAGGCCCTCTGTGCTCTCAGGTTTCCTGATTTCCTGTATGACCTCTCTCTACTGCACATGCTCTGCCATTATACAAACCTCCCTGAACTCATGCACTATCACTAGAGCTAGAGCCATGCTGTTGGGACCATCAGTCTCCAAAACTGTGAGCTGCATAAGCCTCTTTCTTTATCCCTACTCCACTTCAGGTGCTTTGTGATAGCTGTAAATACACTGATGCAGGGTCCTCAGGAACTGAGTCACACAGCAGGATGTGCGCAGTGGTGGGGAAAGCTTCATCTGTATTTCCAGCTCTCTCCATCACTGCATTTCCACTAAGCTCTGCCTTCCATCAGATGAGCTGCAGCATTCGATTCTCTCAGGAACTGAAACCCTGCTGTGAGCTGTGCATGTGACAGATCTAGGTGGGGGTCCTTATGAGAGCCTAACCCCAACATGACTCTCATCCCTTCCCCAAATCAACCTCTGGTACCACAAAGGCTGTGCAGCCCTGGAGTGATGCAGCCATTGAAGCCTTAACTAAGTGGCTTGGACAAGGACAAGTGCACTGCGCAGGACACCAAAACTCAGCAGGGGCTCCCCACACTGCAATGTCAACTGTGAGCATCTCTTTGCACAGTAGGTGTCTGCGAAAATTGTGCTGCAGGCTGGAGTCACACTGTTGGAAAGCTTCCTTGGAGCCAGGTATGCTTGGTTTCAGTTCTGATTCAGTGACCTACAGCAAACTAGCTCATCCTTTTGAGCGTCAGTATTACCATCTATATAACAAAAGAATCACCACCTTTGTAAGTCTAAAATTAAACGGGATCTAGTGGGTAAGGTCATCCATAAAAAGTAATCAGAATGACATATGCATTTATGTGTCCATGAGTGTGTGTGTGTGTGTGTGTGTATGTGTGTGTGTGTATTAGATGAAAGAAGCTGAAGCTGTAATTTTGGCCTTAGTTCATATTCTGTGAATAATGAGATGATTTATATTTATTTTTTTAAGACAGAGTCTCACTTTGTAGTTCAGGCTGGCCCTGAGCTAACTATGTAGCCCAGGCAAGCCTTGAACTCAGCAATCCTCCTGCCTCTGCCTCCTGAGTGCTGGGATTACATTCATGAGCCAACACGGCCAGCACTGTGGTATTTGGTACTGATGGCTGGTAGGTGTGAGTCACCATGCCTGGTATTGTTGTATGTGGTCACTGGGTATCAAACTCAGGACCTTGCATTTGCAAGGTAGGCATGGGAACCACCGAGCTATATCTGTGGCCCCTAAGGTTCTTTATTAGGTGTATCAGTTTGGTTTCTCTAAAGAAACAGCATGGGTATCGTGTGTGTGTGTGTGTGTGTGTGTGTGTGTAGGATTATAGGATCAGAGACTCGAGGCTGTCATCTGCACATTGGAGAGCTACACATCCAGTTGCTGCTTCCTCCAAGAAGCCGGAAGCTGCAGAGCAAGAGGGATCCAGGATGCAGCACCCATCCTGGCTAGAAGGCCTAGAAACTCCTGGGAGAGTTGCTGGTGTGAGTCTGCCTTGGAAGGCTGGAAAGCTGGAGTCTGACATCCATGGGTAATAGCATCAGCAAAAGACAGGACAGATCAAGGACAGAGAAGCCTCCAAATAACACAGCAGTCTTCCTCTTTCTTCCCCTCTTGATCGTGACTAAAGGTCACATTGGGAAAGCTTGACTTGAGCTGAGGGGACCACAGAAGCTGACTCTTCTGAGTAAAAAGAAGCTCTTGGCTGGAGAAGGCAGACTCAATCTTTTACAGCAAAACATCATCTCTTGCATCATTAACCTGGTATTCAGCAAAAATGACAAACTAAAAAATATGTTACCTGCAATTTTGACCAGCGTTCACATTGCTGGAGCCCACAAACATAAGGAAGGACAAATGATATACTTTAATTCACAATTTCATGGGTTTCAGTTCATGGCTGGCTTCAAGGCAGGAGCATCATGGCGGAACAACAAGGTGGAGAAAAGCTGCTTAGCTCATGGTGGTCAGAAGCACAGCACATTGGAAACAGTGTTAGAGAGAAAGAGCCCAGGTGCTACAGTTAATCTCCAAGGTCATGCCTCCATGGTCCACCCAGACACCCCCAAAGTGTGTCATATTACCCTTTTAGGCATCTTTCAGCCAATCAAAATGAGAATCACAATTAACTGTCACAACTATATTTAAGTAGATCTGCTAGAGTCATATGTGACTTAAGTGCTGTGTAGATTTACCTAAATGCCCAACTGTTAAAACATTAATATTCAAAAGAACACATTTGAAAGATAATTATTCATTTACTGACAGCCTCATGTTTATTAATATTTCAAGTCATACCAGCAGAAATCCATTCTCTCCACAGAATTTTTATGCCACTGAAATTTGATATTATGCCCTCACTGTAATATTGAGAAAGAAATTATTGATTTTTAAAAATTATATAATTAACATTAGTTTAGATGAAAAATGTAGTGAAATGAGAAGCAAAGTCAGAATTAGTCTTACAGTTACCATCCCACTAATGAGTGTAAAGGTTACTGTCCATACATCTCCAGTCTTTTAGTGACACCTATAGTTAAAATATCCTCCAATCTCTCCTGAATCCTATTTCCCTCCAACTCTAAATCCACTTCCACAACCAGGTCTCTAGTCCTTCTTAATTATTAAAATTCTTTACTGCATAATCTTTTGATGCTGCCTTATATTCATTAATATCTCCATATCACAGTTTCTTTATTCCTATAGTTGGATAAGCTTTTAAACATTCTGTTGTATGTAGTGAAGTGAGACCTTTCACCTTTGCATCTACTGACTACATTAGTAATAATTTCTAAGTAAAAAGGTCCTACAAATGCACTTGCTGCACCAGAAGTTGTAACATTTTCAAGTTCTTGAGTTTGATTATCAAACTGCTTTTGAAAATATTTGAACCAGTGTGAACCAAAATAGCTTGTGGCCATCTCTGTTACTGAACCTTCAGCAGTATTAAACAGTATCACAGTTAGTTCTCTGATACAAGGTTTCTCATTTGAAGGTGCTTCATTTC
>PVIC010057003.1:0-10791 GCA_004025085.1 Thryonomys swinderianus
GACATCTGGAGGATATACTAATAAGTGAAATCAATAGATCACAGATAGACAATTCCCGGATCTTCTCTTTGGCATGAACACCTGTAGATGCAAATGAGTTCTAGAAAGTAGGACAGCTTTTATAGAGTGGAATATTTCTATAGGAAACTTGGTGTGGGCATGTGATGAGGGGAAGGAATAAATATGATACAGAAAGAAACTAAAAGAGCATGTATAAAGGGGGGAGGAGGGGGGAGTGGGTAGGGATATGGGTAAAAATGAGAATTAACTTGTGGCATATACTGGTACAAATTTCCCAATGTTATATGTGATTTTGAGATGTATATAAATTGTACCAATAAAGAATTCAATTAAAAAAAAAAGTTGGCAGGACTCACGTGAGTTCTGGTGGTAGCTTTGGGTATTTTCAGTGGAGAAAAATTAGTTCCTAGAGGATGGGGCACTGTGGGGTCCCAGGAAAGAGTCTGGTAGAAGCAGAAGAGCATAGCAGGGAGTACATTCCTTTTATGGGTTTAGAGTAAGAGTGACATTGAAAACATTTCTAAGGGTGACCCAGAAGTTCCTTGAGACTGGTTGCCTTTTTGGCATTCTACCGCAAATCCAGTCCCCAGGTTCCTGAGCTTCCATTGAACTACTGCTTCAGGGTCCACCTGGGGTTGTCTCATCTCCTCACAATGATCCATGCTCCACAGTCACACAACTGCTCCTCAGGTGATTTCAAATCATAGGTCCACTGCCGCAGTATAACCAATATCTTCCAATTGGCCTCCATAATCTCTTACTGATCTGTGAGTGACTACTAGCTTGTCACATCTCTGTTGAGAAGGCACATCTGAAACAAACTCTCATTGTTGTGAATTTTGGTTTATTTTTTGAGACAGGGTCGCACTTTGTAGTTTAGGCTGGCCCTGAGCTCACTATGTAGCCCAGGCTAGACTTGAACCAAGTAATCCTCCTGCCTCTACCTCCTGAGTGCTGGGATTATAAGCATGAGCCACCATGCTGGGCATTGTGGTGTGTGGTACTGATTTCTGGTGGGCATGAGACACCACACCCAGTACTGTTGTAAGTGGTTACTGGATCAAACTCAGGACCTTGTGCTTGCTAGGCAGGTGCCAGAACCACTGAGCTAAATTTCGGGCTCATTGCTGTGATTTTTTAATCAACCAATATATTTAGGCAGGAAATAATAGTAGGGGGCAATAGAACACCTGTATAAAGCAGATAGTCCTAGGATCCAAGGATTTAGCTAAATGGTTCTGGCATCTGCTTGGCAAGCAAAAGGTCCTAAGTTTGATTCCCTGGAACTATGTACCACAATGCCGGGCATGATGGTTCACACCTGTCATCCTAGCATTGGGAGGCAGAGGCAGAAGGATCACTGTGAGGATCGCCAGCCTGGGCTACATAGTGAGCTCAGGACCAGCCTGAACTACAAAGCAAGACCCTGTCCTCTGTCTCAAATAACTTAAAAAAAAAAAAGGAGATAGTCTTAGTAATGACCTCTAATTGTGTTCTTCTCTTCAAAAACCCTTCACTTTATCTACCCTGAAATCATAGGGTTTATGAACTTTCCAAGTCTCTCTATTACTCAGTCACTCAGTACCCCAGAAACACCAGCCATGGGAGTAGAGGAGACATAATTGTTTGCATTCTCCAGGATTCATTGCTCATGGTGAAGAGGAATCAAGGAGTAAGACCTGTGCTGCAGGTGGTTTATGAATCAAGCATTTGTACATTCTCATCCTTTGTGACACATTTACTTCTACAAAGTAAGACCCTACGGAAAGTTAAAATTAAATGCATGTTACAAGCTGGGCACAGTGGAGCACTCCTGTAATTTCAAACATTTTGGTACCGAGGAGGGTGCTGAGTTCATGGGAGGCAACTAGGGAAAATCATGTCTAAAAAGAAAATAAACTAAAAAGGGCTGGAGATATAGCTCACTGAGGACACATGTCAAGCATACACAAGAACCTGGATTCAACGCTTAGCACAGGAAAAAAGAAATATACAGAAGTATATGTCATGTCGTGTCTTCTTGTAGCCTTTTTTCATTTGAGATGAAGCAAGCATTGCCATCTTCATATATTACTTACAGCATTTATCCACACACACTGATGTATTCCCTCTTTTTCCTAGTTCTATAATATTTCCTGGATCTTTTCCCTTTTAGAAGCTTTGTTTCCTTATTCCTCAAGCCTGTTGTGAAAATGAGCCCACTTAATCAACTAATCCGGGTTCCCAGCTTCGCTCCCATTGGGTGAGTGCAAAGCTACAAAGTGTTCGCTGAGAGCACATTTCACCCTCTGCTCCAGGGAAACTCCTCCGCTGGGGTGGGGTGGACAGTGGGATGGCACAAGGCCAAATCCTTCCGAAACACCTTCCAGACCCTCACCTACCAAGCCAACGCTGTCTCTCCTGGGAAGTGTATATGTTCTGGTCTCTGGCTTCCAGAAACTCTTGACCACCAAGCAGATTTTCTGAGGCTCCTTTGTTTTCAGTAAAAATTTTGCCTTCTCTTTATGTTACATCAATATTCTTTGACCTTTCAACATTGACAACTACTTTTCATTCTATAGCAGAGACTGTGAACCTTTTAGAGTCTCAGTGATACAAACAGTCTGCTGCAGCACGCTTGCTATACCCGCACCATTGCTGTTCTAGGGCTTCTCTGACATTTCAAGCCACGTCTGCCTATTCTTGATCATTTGCTTCTAAGAATTCCAAATTCTTCCGTGACTTGCTGTCGACTCCTACTCTGTACCTTCTTTCTCCTATCTCTCTCTCCATGCACACATAAACACACACACACACACACACACACACACACACATATTTTTTTTTTTTTTTTTTTTGAGACAGGATCTTGCTTTGTAGTTCAGGCTGGCCCGGAGCTCACTGTGTAGCCCAGGCAAGCCTGGAACTCAGCAATCCTCCTGCCTCTGCCTCCTGAGTGCTGGCATTACAGGTATGAGCCACCATGCCTGGCTCTGTCCATATATTTTTTCTTTGCATCTGGTTCCTTGTGTTTCTCTGTGTCTCATATTTCTATCTCTTTCTGTATGTCTGTCTCTCTGTCTTCTTTTTCCTTTTTCTCTGTCTCTTTCTCTCTCACACATACACACACAAATATGTACACGCACTCAAAAGTTCTCAGATCCTACTTAGCAACTACTCTTAGAAATGCTGCTGGTATCTGTTATAATTTAAGCAGAACAACAAGACCTAAAGACTGACCATGTTCCTGGAAACAGAAGATCTTATTATTGCCAAAAGTTTGAAATCTTCAAGTGCTCACATTTTTCAAGTTACTTTGCCAAACAGCTAAAAATGATGCAAGTATGCATTATTTCAAGTCGTATTTTCAGAGTTCTTTATGAGAGGGGTAACCTCCGGCCCAAATCCAAAAGGATGGGAAAAGCCATCAAAACATGGTGGAAAATATCTGTACCATTTAGATACTGAAGGGGAAACAAGTTTAATGAGTTCCTACTGTAAATCATCCATACAAGTGACTTTATAGCTCTTCCCTGAAACAACACCGGCTTAAACCTCTCTGTAATTGGCCCAAACAGAACATACACAGATGGCATCATTAGTTAGATTAGTGGCACAACAAGAGGAGCTGTGGCTTTTCTATAAAGTGGACAGTGTGTCGGCACTCAGTACAGAATTAACATATAAAACTGCAAAGTATAGGCTGCAGAGAAAGGGCAAAATAAATCAGAACTTGTTCTAAAAAAAAAAAAAAACTTCAACTGATGTTGTAGCTCAGTGGAGAACACACTGAGAATGTGCAAATTCCTGGGTTCCAGGACCAAGAAAAAGCAAACAGGAAAAGAAAGCAAGAAAGGGAAGCTAAAAATTTCATATCTTAAATGTGATACTTTGCTAGAGTTGGATTCTTTCAATAAATACAGTTATTCACCACTTAGCTTTAACTATTGGTTCAAACCTAAAAAGTGACTTTTCTGTTCAGTTTACCCTGTTAAAAGTTATCCATAGATGGACAGCTCTATCCAGAGATGGAGATAAGGAACAGAAAATCCATGGAATCTGTATAGAAAAGACAACTGGGGGCCTAGGATTTAGCTCGGTGGTTCCAGTGGCTGCCTTGGAAATACTGAGTTTGATCCTTGGTAACCACAAACCACAATGCCAAGCATGCTGACTCACCCCCACCAGGAATCAATACCACACAGCACAATGCCAGGTGTGATGGCTTACACCTGTAATCCCAGCACTTGCAAGGCAGAGGCAGGAGGATTGCTGTGAGTTTGAGGCTAGCCTTGGTTACATAGTGAGCTCAGGGACAGCCTGAACTACAAAGCAAGACCCTGTCTCAAACAAAACAAAACAAAAAGACAACTGGTTTAGAAAATTGACAGGGAGAGTTTAAGCAAGGATAGATTTGTGCGAGAAAGATTTGGTCCATTTATTCTACCAGCCAATGGTATGATTGACACCCCTGTGGAGTTAGTGAGAGGAACACATAAGAGACTAAACTGGAATAAATTCACCTCTAGCGTTTCCCCACCTCCACCTTCCTAGCATCAAAGGCCATCTGCCATTTTGCCATCTTCTGTTCTAAACTGATTCTCTGTGGCAGACCCTGAGCATGGAGAGTGTGTAGTGTTGCAAATATTAAACAAATCTTTAAAATAAAAACGAAAGGGTGTAAAGGTAGCTTGTAAACCCTCAACCTCCAGATCTTAGTGGTCAAAGTTACTAAAAGAAATTTCCAGAGCCCTTCACTTTGATCTACGGGTTATAGGTTACCACAGCCTAAGAAGTATCTTAGATTAGCCTTGTGAATAATCGTAGCTCTTTATTACAAAAGGAGGAACATGGGCCAGGTCTTTCCAACTCTGCAAGTTCTGCTTCTGGGGAGTTTCAGTGCTGGAGTCCAGCTATAGGGCTTTTCAGAGGTTTGGGGAAAAAAAAACAGCCCTTCAGAGAGACATTACTGGGCCGTTGGGAGCAGGTAAATCTACTGTCCACAAAGAAAACCAAAAAATCGATGCTTTTTTTGTTTTGTTTTGTTTTGTTCTGGGAGACAGGGTCTCACTGTATAGTTCAGGCTGAGCTCAGTCTCACACAGCAATCCTTCTGCTTCTGCCTCCTGAGTGCTGGGACGATGGGTATGAGCCACCATGCCCAGCATTGTGGTGTGTGGTATTGATTGCTGGTGGGCATGAACCACCATGTCCACTATCGTGGTATGTGGTTAGTGGGTATTGCACTCAGGACCTTGAGCTTGCAAGGCAGATGCCAAAACCACAGAGCTAAATCCCCAGCCCCAATAGATGCTTTCTTGTTGTCTCACTTTCTAACCAGTTCAAGATAATGAGATGAGGTAGACCTAGATGTCTAAGTGTCTAAGACGGCTCTAATGCCCCAACTCCTGCTGCTTACATCCTTCTATGTGTATTTGTCCCCAACATGAATACGGCTGGCCTAGGCAATGCAGAGGAAGCAGGGCTGATGGTCTGTGACCTGAATGATACCACATTTCTGTTCTTGAATCAATCACTTAGGGAGAACCCAGCTGCCATGATTGGAAGATACTCAAGCTGCCCTATGGAGAAGTCTGCAGGGTGAGGAATAGAGGTTTTCTGCCAACACCTGGCATGAACTTGCTACTGTTGAAGGTTGCTCAGAAGTGGACTCTCCAGCCCCAGTCACACCTTCAGATGACCACAGCCTGAGTGACAGTTACAGTCTCATGAGAGACAGTAGCAAAAACCACTTGGCTCCTAATCCACAAAATCTGTGATGTGATACATATTTTAAACTGCTAAGTTTGGGGCAATTTATTGTGCAGCAACAGAAAACTAATACACAAAGTATATTATTAAACCAAAATCACTGATGACCACAGCTCAAAAACATGAGAAAGTTTACACAAACAGATTTGCTCTGAAAACCTAGAAGTAATCGTACTAATTCAGTCATTACCATTTATTGAGTATGAGGATATTTTATCCTCTCAGGATTTAACTATGCCAGGATTTGGGTTGTGAGGTACAGTAGCAATACCATTCTACATGATGGCAGCTGAGTACAAACAAATATAAAGGAAGATAGATGGTATTGTTTAACAAATGCAGAAAGATGGTGCATTTCTTTTTTTCTTCTTAGTATCAGTGTCATAGATAAATTTCCTTAATAAATTCTCAAAACAGTGTTTTAAGAATCTGGCAAAGGAGCTAAATTGCCCCCAAAGCAAGTCATTCTCAAGTATGTGTGTCTTTGCACCCTTAACAGTGTAAAATAATTTTACCTAAAAATTTACCCCAAAATTCTACGAAATGTACCCACCCAAACAGTTATTAGTTTGACCCCTAAATCTTCCTGAAATGATATAAAAATTGGAAACAACTTATTTCATTTCTTCATTGTATGCTATTTTGGAAATTTAAAACATATTTATAAATGCTCATCTCACTATTCTAAATCATATTATTCCTGTGATATTGTGGTTACTCACTAGGAACAACCTAATATCCAAAGAGTCTTCTAAGCCTGTTAGAGGCATTGACTGCAACCAACACTTCCACAAACAGCAGCAATAGGGCTGTGACCATGTTTAGTTTGGTGCTGTCTGGACTTCAAAGTCACCCAGAGTTTTGGCATCGTCCCCGAAAGTAATTTTCCCAAACACAGACTAAGAAACTTTCCCCAAAAGATTGGACTGCAAATGGAAAAATAAATATTGAAAATAAGAAGGGAAAAAACATACTCCTCTTCACCAAAGCAGATTTTAAAAAATTGACACCAAGTATTCAAAACCCAAGGAATTGAAATATTAAGAAAATACAGAGAAGAGTGTTATAAGTTGCATTAAACGGATAGGAACCTGAAAAGATTTCTGAAAGATGTTTGAATAACTAACTACTTTATTCACATTTCTTGGAGATTTTTCAATTTTGAGTTTAAAACACAGCAAAATTAGGATTTACAGGTAGGCCTGTACATTTTTGTTTCAGCTTCTCTGTGGGTCATGGTTGGGACCTGACAGAAATGGACAGTCATGATGCGATCCTAAGTGCCTGAGACACAGCCCAGAGCTGACCAGGCTCCAAGATCGTCTTCCCCTGACCAGCAGCTAGCTGCTCACTCCTGGATCCTTCAACACTGAACACTGGACTGTGTAGGTGCATGATAATAAGAAGCAACTTGGAGCTGGGATAAGCTTCCTGTCTTTGGAGTTCCAAAAAGAGATTGGGTCAGGCCGGAGATTTAGCTCAGTGGTTCCAGCGCCTACCTAGCAAGTGCCAAGGTCCCTGGTTTGATCCCCGGTAATCACATACAACAATACTAGGCGTGATGGCTCACGCCCACAGGCAATCAGTACCACATACCACAAATGCCGGGCATGGTGACTCAGGCCTGTAATCCCAGCACTCAGGAGGCAGAGGCAGGAGGATTGCTGAGTTCAAGGTTTGCCTGGGCTACATAGTGAGCTCCCAACCTGAACTACAAAGTGAGACCCAGTCTAAAAAAAAAAAAAAAGAAAAAAAAGATTGGACCAACGAAGTGAAGATTACTTGCAAACACAGAAATAGGCTTTTCACTTACAGCTTGCCTCTCAGTCATTGTCTGATGCCCCACCTTCATGATCATGGAAGGCATGGATAACGTGGGTGCACATTATAGCAGAACACCATGTGGTATGAGGAGGGAGATAAAAGAAATGGCTCATAAAATCCTTCAGCATGAACTGTTTGGGAATTTAAATGGATATAGTTCAAACTGGATCACAATTCAGTCATTCTTCATTCTTCTAGATGAAGAAACAGAGCAATTTGCCTCTGGCCAAAGTTCAAGCCAGAATCTCAGTCACTTTCTTAGAGCTTCATTTTTTGCAATTCAGTCTGTTCATCATCTTACTTGCTAGGCTACCCTGACTGTGCTGAAGTACTTCTCAGTGGGACCCAGACCTCCAGGCCGCTGGTGATCTCCAGTGCGGGGTCAGTCCCACACCGAGTGAACTGTAGACTGTCGGAGAACCCAGCAGCCCTGGGAAGGTATCAGGGCTGATATCTAAAGGAAGAGACTGCGAACAATACTTACACAAAACTTACTCTCAGGGAGAAATGATGTCAGCTTTTAAAAATAGTGATCAAAAAAAAAAAAGAAAAGAATAAAATAGAGATCAATATGGATAAAAAATAGGAGGTTACGAATGGAACCTCTCCTTAGGTGCTTGGAGAATAGATAGGACAATGATGGAAAGGGTCCAAGGCATATAGAAAATATGAATTTAAAAGCAGCTCAGGCAAATATCATGTTACTCCACAGTTTTGCCAAGGGCGACACTGAGTCTGATACAGCAGCCTCAGAAAACATGACGGTTCCTAACCTATGTTCGAGCCGCTCTGTGTTCTGTCTCCTAGTTGAGTGCATGACATCATTTGACAAGTCATCCTCGATTATGTCAGAAGTTTCAGGGACAGGGAAAGATATCAACAGAATTTAGAAGAGACTAAAATGTAATGCTCCCTGGGATCCATTCCCAGTTCTATCACTGACTCATAGGATGATTTTATTATTCCCATTGTTATTAGGGCTATTTTATTAAACACTCATACAATACTTAATAAAATTTAAAGTTTGACCCAGGTCAATTCTTTGGGACATAGTATCTAAATTAACGATAGAACTTTCTGTTGGATACAACTAAAGAAAAACGTGCATATGAAGTTTATAAAAATCTAACAGAGGTGAGATTAGAAATTTTGATAAATCATTTTCCATCTTTACAAATTAAAAAAATTTTGAACTAAAATTCATTTACATAAAATTAACCACTTTGCAGTGAACAATCTAATGTTAAGACATTCATAATGTTGTAGAAACATCTCTTCTACCTAGTTCCAAAACATTTCCAATGCTCCAAAGCAAAATTTATATACATTAAGCAATTATCCATCTTTTCCCTCATCTGTCTGACCATGGAAACCTTGGTTTTTCTTCTGAAGCTATGATTTTAACTATGTAGGATAATTCTTATGAAACCATAAATATGTGATTTTTTTTTAGACAGGGTCTTACTTTGTAGTTCAGGCTGGCCCTAAACTCACTCTGTAGTCCAGGCAAGCCTTGAACTCAGCATTTGTCCTGCCTTTGCCTCCTGAGTGCTGAGATTACAGGTGTGAGCCACTACACTGGGCATTGTGATATGCGGTACTGATTGCTAGTAGGTGTGAATCACCACACTAGGCAGGTGCTGGAACCACTGAGCCAAATCTCCAGGCCAAAAATATGTGATCTTTTGAATATGGCTTTTTTCATTTAGTATAATTATTTTTGAGCTTCATCTATGTTATGACATGTATTAGCTCTTCATTCTTTTAAATAACTGAGTAATATTTCAGGCCACATATACATTGCAGTTCATTTATCTATTTAACTGTTGATAGAAATGTAAGTTGTTTCACCTCTGAGCTCTTGTGCTCTCCTGCTTCTGGCCTGTTATCACCCCACCACACACTCCAAATGCTCCTTTCTGATTGTACATCCTTCTCTTTGTAAGACACTCATTATTGCTAGTTATCCTCTAGAGTGTTTCTGAAAGGTTGAGAATGGACGAGAGGAGTGTAGGCCAAAAGGCAAGAAGAGAGTGCTCGCTTCAGCAGCACATATACTAAAAAGGCAAGAAGAGAGAGGAATTTGGGAAAGAAGAACAAAGACACACAAGATGGCATAAAAGAGCGATCAACAGACACATACAAGTGGGGCAGGGAGCATAAGAAACACTGAGAAGATGGATATTTTGAGCAAATTATGTTTCTGCTCAGAAGGCTTAGTAGAAATTTTCCCAAAGAGACTTAGAGGGCTAGTCCATTATGTTTATGTGTGTGTTTAGGGGGTCATCCCTAAAATAACATTTCCCCAAGGACTGGTGTTTTGTTTTGTGGTGCTGGGGATCAAATCCAAGACCTTGCACTTACATACCAGGTAAGGGCTCTATCACTGAGTTACACCTCTAGCCCTGAGACTGGAGTTTTTAAATGTCACTGGGAGATTTCTCACCCCTTGATTTCTCTAAATGTTATTGGTCCAGATATTTTCATTTAAAAATATTAATATAGGGCCGGAGGGTTAGCTCAGTGGTTCTGGCGCCTGCCTCACAAGCGCAAGGTCCTGAGTTCGATCCCTGGTAACCACATACAATGCTGGGCATGGAGACTCACGCCCACCAACAATTAATACCACATACCACAAGTGCCGGGTGTGGTGGCTCATGCCTGTAATCCCAGCACTCGGGAGTCAGAGACAGGAGGATTGCTGAGTTCGAGGCTTGCCTGGACTACATAGTGAGCTCAGAGCCAGCCTGAACTACAAAGCGAGATCCTGTCTCCAAAAAAAAAAATAAATAAATAATATAAATTCATTGAATCTAAGATTTATTTTTACATTTTAAAAATATTTAACTGACAGTTGTATGCATGTATGGGGTGCAGTGTGATGTTATGATACATGCATACTTTGTGGAATAACTGACCTACTAAGTAGCTAATTAACCTACTTACCATCTCATGTCTTTGTCCCTTCTTTGCAGAACAATTGAAATCTACTCTTATGAGTTTTACCAAGCCTGTTTACCAGCAGGCTTATTGTTTCTGTTTTAATGTTTAAGTCTCGTATCCACTGTGAGTTTAGTTTTGTGCATGGTGAAAGAGATAGGTCTAGCTTTAGCTTTTGGCAGGCTAGAGCCCAGTTTTTCCAGCAACATTTGTTAAAGAGGCTGTCTTTCTTCCATTGGGGATGTTTGGCTCCTTT
>PVIC010057004.1:0-10782 GCA_004025085.1 Thryonomys swinderianus
TGACACATCATGGTAGGTATTTGAGCAGAACAATCACATCATGTTTGTTACCATAATACAATAAATGCCAATATCAGTATTAAACACAGTAAATAAGATAAAAAGGTTTGTTAGATTCTATACTGGATACTTTGAGCTTATGAGTTACCTCTATGTCTGACTCCTCACTGCACAGCTCCAGGATACAGTGGGCTGGTGGACGGCCTTCATTCCACTGGAAATGGACTGCACCATCTAGCCGGGTCCGCGTGCTGCTCCCTCAGTCCACCGGAAGCAAGGCACGGTGGGGCCGCATCCGCTGGGTCTAGTTCGCCCGTGGCTGGTCCCTCAGTCCTCCGGAAAGCAGGGCACGGCAGGTCCCGCAGCTGCTGGGTCCGGTCCGCCCGCTCTTGGTCCTTCAGTCCGCCGGAAAACCGGGCACGGCGGGCCTGGAGCTGCTGGGTCCGGTCCGCCTGCTGTTGGTCCCTCAGTCCGCCGGAACACAGGGCACGGCGGGCCCGGAGCTGCTGGGTCCGGTCCGACCCCTTTTGGCCCCTCAGTCTGCCGGAACACAGGTCACGGTGGGTCCGGAGCTGCTGGGTCCGGTCCGCCCGCTGTTGGTCCCTCAGTCCGCCGGAAAACTGGGCCCGGCGGGCCCGGAGCTGCTGGGTCCGGTCCGCCCCCTTTTGGTCCCTCAGTCCGCTGGAACACAGGGCACGGTGGGCCCGGAGCTGCTGGGTCCGGTCCGCCCGCTCGGTGCTTTCTCTTTCTATGCAGAAGCTTTTCAATAAGATGAAGTCCCAGTGGTTGATTCTTTGTGTTAGTTCCCATGAGATATTGTTCATAAAGTCTTTTCCTACACCAGTATCTTTAATAATTCTATTTATCTTCCATCAGGTTTAGTGTTTCTGTTTTAATATTGAGATCTTCAGTCCATTTAGACTGTAGTTCAGTGCACGGTGAAAGGTATGGCTCTAATTTTAATCTTTGGCAGTTTGAAATCCAGTTTTTCAACCATGATTTATTAAAGAGGGTATCCAGTGAGACTGTTTGACTCCTTTGTCAAAGATGGGGTGCTCAGTATGTCCACAGTTGTTTCTACAACTTTTAATCAGTTTTGTTAGTCCACGAATCTACTTTTTGCTATTACCAAGCTGTGTTTATCACAGTGGCTTTGTAGTATAGTGTCTGGTTGGAGATTGTGATACTCCCCTGCCATGTCCTTATTGCTTAGAATCGCTTTTGCTATTCTAGGTCTCTTCTAATTCCAGACGAATTTTTTTGATTATTTTTTCTAGTTCTGTGAATTATAGTGTTGGAATCTCAGTCAGGATTGCACTGAATCTATTAAGATGCATGGCCATTTTCACTCTATTAGTTCTTCCTACCCAGGAATAAGGAATAGCTTTCCATGTTCTCATATAGTATTCAATCACTTTTTTTCACAGTGCTGTAGTTTTGAAAATAAAGATCATTTACCTCTTTTGTTAAATTGATCACTACATATTTTTTAGCTGTTATTGTGAAAGGAATTGTTATTTCCCCTGTTTCTCACTGAATCCATTTGTTTGTATACAAGAAGGCTATTGTTGGGCTTTTTCTTTTCTTTGAGTGTTGATCTTGTATTCAGCTACTCTAACGTACCTGGCTATTAGGTGTATATGTCTTGGTGGAATTTTGGGGGTCTTCTATATAGAGTATCATGTCATCTGCAAATAATGACAGTTTAACTTCTTTTCTTATATTAATACCTTTAATTTCTTATTATTGTCTGATTGCTGTTGTTAATGTTTACAAAACTATACTGAACAGGATTGGTACAGCAACATCCTTTACTTATTCTTGATTTTAGGATGAAAGATTACAATTTTTAAAAAAATGTTTTTATTGGTATATTTTAAGTATACAGAATGACCATATATTTCATTGAGAATTTGTTCCTGCATATGGTATATCTTAACTTTGATTTTTTTCCCATTCTCATGCCTACCCTTCAGCCTCTCCAGCCCCCATATACATAAGCTTTATTTCTTTATTTTCCTTTTTACCTTCAATTTTTTCTTTCCCTTTTTTTGTTCTGCACTCCCCCATCGCTAGTTGCCCATCCATTTTGAAAATTTTCTTCCAATTTCACAATATCTATTATATATTTTGGACCTCATTTACACCTTCAGCATCTCACAGAGGGGAAATGATACAGCATTTACAAGTGTGCTCCATTTATTTCACTTATGGCTATGGCCTTAACGTGCATCCATTCAAGTTTACCTATCTTTACAATTGTGTAGTACTCCACTTTATATAAAAAAAAATCCCCTTTATATGCTCAGTAGTTGACAGGTTTTTGGGTTGTTTCCAATATTTAGCTATCACAGACTGTGGCATTAAGATTTCATTTTTTGACTGTTGGGTTTTGGTTTTCCTCAGATGGCTTTTGTCAAATTGGAATAAAAACCATTTATCTCAATTTTCTGTAGGTTTTTTACCCTGAGTGAGTGTTGCTTTTTGTGCAATACTGTATCTGAATCAAAAAAATTGATCATATGGCTTTGTCCTTGAGTCTGTTAATATAGTGTGTTATATTTATTGATTTACATATCTTGAAACATCCTTGCATCCCTGGAATGAATCCAACTTATCAGGGTGTATGATCTTCTTGATGATCCTCTGTATTCTGTTTTCCAGTGTATTATTGAGGATTTTTGCATCAATTTTCATTAGGGAGATTGGCCTGTAGTTCTTTTTTGGTTGGGTCTTTCTCTGCTTTTGGTATCAATGTGATACTTGTTTCCCAGAATGAATTTGGCAGTATTCTTTCCTTTTCAATTCAGTTAAAGTGTTTGATGAGTAGTGGGGTTAGCTCCCCCCTAAATTTTTCATAAAACTTGGCAGTAAAACAATCAGGACCCAGGCTTTTCTTTGCTGGCAAGATCTTAATTATATTTTCAATTTTGTTGACTGATACTGGGTTATTTAGAATTTTTATACCATCTTGGCTCAACTTTGGTAATTCATGTGTCTAGGAATCTGTCCACTTCCTCTATGTCTTCCAACTTATTGGAGTACAAGTCCTCCAAGTAGATGCTGATGATCTTCTGGACTTCTGATAGATCTTTTATAATTCAACCCTTTCATTCATAATTGCTTGTATTTGAGCCTTATCATTCTTTTTTTGATAAGGTTGGCTAAGGATTTGTCAATTTTGTTTATTCTTTCAAAAAAACAGCTCTTTGATTCATTGAATTCTTGTATTATTCTCTTAGTCTCCATTGCATTGATTTCTGGTCTGATCTTTGTAATTTCGTCCCTTGTGCAAGCTTTGAGTTTGTCTTGTTCTTCTTTTTCTAGAAGCTTGCAGTTTAGCATTAGGTTATTTATTTGAGCTCACTCTATTTTCTCTGTGGGCCTTCACTGCTATGAATTTCCACCATAAGACTGCTTTCATTGTGTTCCATAAGCTTTGGTATGTTGCACTGGCTTTATTATTTAGTTGCAGAAACTTTCTGATTTCTTCTTTATTTTTTTCTGGGACCTATTGGTTGTTCAGGAGAGTGTTATTCAATTTCATGTGTTTGTGAAATTCTTGACATTTCTTGTGTTATTGATCTTCAATTTCATTGTGCTATGATTTGACAGTAGACACCTGGACATCTTCAATTCCTCTGCATTCACTTAGCATGTCCTATGAGCTAGCATGTAGTCTCTTTTCGAGAATGACTTGTGTAAAGCTGAGAAGAATGAGCATTCTGATTTTGTTTGGTGGAGTACTCTAACAACATCTATTAAGTCCATTTGTTCAGGAGTTAACCTCAGTTCTAGCATTTCCTTGTTGACTTTTTTGTCTAGTCCAGGTGTTCAGGAAGACATGAATATACTTAGTACATTATGAAATTAGCAATAATGAATGTTATAGCTATATGGAAACCATCTCAATTTAGTTTTCTACTGAGCATATTTTAGTAAAAATACCTTATTGTTTTACTTACAGAAAGCTTTATTTTTTGATGATAATCAATATAAACATATTACAATAATGTTTAGCAATGCTAATCAGGAGATGTCTACCATAGGGTTCTCAAAAACCATGAGGGGGTATCCTTAGTGAACAAAGGGTGAATTAAGATATTTACAGCCAGCTGCTCTTCAACTGCCAGAGGAGTTCTGTTCAGCAGTTTTCCCAAGCCTAAAGGGCCCCCATTTAATTGTTTTAATGACTCTCAGATGACCCGTGAGAACTAAAGTATAACAATTCACATTTTATTTTTGACTAGGGAAGGACTCTTAAGTTATTTTACAGAGACAACAATATGCATTATATTTGCAAAACCAATTTCTGGATCACTTTTATTAACTGACAACCTGGGTGGAAGCATGCTCTTAACCCTAATAGCACTTATCTATAAGACATCTTAAGTTATATACAAAAATCTTAAAAACTCAGAGGCAAAAAAATATTGATATCAAACAAAACAACTATACATATTGTAACTAACCGAGCAGACAGATGGATAAGCACAAATGTTTTGTTTGTAAACTCTAATGCACTCAGATGAATTTGGCCAAGTTGAATTATAATAACCCTTTTTGTAGCTATAACTAAGAGTAGTCAGAACATTTCAGGTCAATTAATAAGAATTGGAAGAAAGAAAAACGTTTCACCTATAATTAACTCTTTGTATTTCATCCTGTTCTAAGAATCTTTGCAATTCCATGCCTTCTTCTTTGTTGAGCCTCTAGTTCAATCATATTTACACCTTCTTTCACCTGCTCAGATCTTTTTCTGACAGCATTCCTGGGATCCCTCCTCCACAGAGTGTGAGTCTAAGGCAGCCTTATTGTTTTACTATTTTATCTTTAGTGGTGTTTAGTGGATTTATTTTGTCTCCCCAAGGCAAAGGCAATATATCTGGCCTGGGGAAATGGAGAACACACTACTTAAACAAGACAAAATATCTCTTCCCCAAAGGGGAACTGGACTTTCAGGCATAATTAAAGGGAACGTATGAAAAAGAAGACACCCTAGTTATGGTCTAATTTTTGTGAGAAATGGCAAATCCCCTCTTCTCCAGTGACTTTTTGCTAAGGTATGTTGACTAGAAGAAAGGCTAGAGTTGAAAAAGGAGTGATTGAGAGATACATGCCAGATGAAGTGGGGCTCCTCTGGGGAGATGATGAACTAACCAAAGGGGAAGGTATAGAGTGTTTCCAGGGCCTGTTCATCTTGTTGGACCCAGCTGGGAGATGGGCCTGATTCTTGGGAATTTTTGCCTCAGGGAGCAGTCTGTTACTCAGTGGTGACCTTTGCAATCAAGGCACAGCTTAAAAGGCCTCTTAAGGCAGCCTCTCATAAGGTGACCTGACTCTCTGTAGTAACAGCCAGTGAGATTTGTTAATGAGTTCTTTTTGTAGCACTGAGAATCAGACTTAGGGTCATTCTCTTTTAAGATTGAAATTAAAGCAGCCACTATCTTTTGGTCTTTTTTGTTTTGTTTTGTTTTCTCCTGCTCCTAATTAAAAACAAATAATAAAGAAGCAATTTTTAGTAAAGTATCAAGTGAGCTAAATGGAATAAAAGCCATCCTTCTTTTTTCTTTCTCCCTTAATGCGGTATCAGAGATCGAACACAGGGCTTTTTGTTTCCAGTGTAGACCCAGTATTACTAGAGCTAAATCCCTGCCCCACAAAAGCCGTCTTTTGTCACTTTTTCCTATATTTGTGGCTGATTGAGTAATAAACTTGTTTTGAAGAATAATTGGGCCACTATTGAATCAGGACTTGGGGATGTATATTTTACCAGTGCTTTTTGTAATGATCTAAGAAGGGAGTGAGGTCTTCATCCTTTTCTTGATAATCAGTTGGTAACATAAACTAATGTGAGGGCTTGCTGGGCGTGGTGGCTCACACCTGTAATCCCAGCACTCGGGAGACAGAGACAGGAGGATTGCTGAGTTCGAAGCTTACCTAGGCTACATAGTGAGCTCAGAGCCAGCCCGAACTATAAAGCAAGACCCTGTCTCAAAAATAATAATAATAATAATGTGAGGGCTTAATTTTTGTCCTTATTTGACCTTCTAGGACACATGGCTGAAAATGTCTTTTTATTCCAATCTCTCATCTACTTGGCAGGCCAGTGGGAAATTTGCATAAGAACTACTTATGTTCTAATAGGAACTAGACGCTCCTCAGGCTGATTATCTTCTGACCTCTCAAAATTTTAACTATATAATATTCATCCACAAATGTAACAGCAGCTTATAATACTTCCTGTCTGCAATTAAAAATCAATGTTTAATTTATGACTAACATTATTTCTTTCTAATCTATTATAAGTTTGTATAAATCCTCTAAAGACTTCAATGTACTTACTGAGGTTGTTTGAAAACTTTCCTAGATCTTCTTTGTTCTCTCTTAGGTCACTGAGAGGAAAAGACAAATAAACATGGGCGTGGTGGCTAAAGTTGTCATTTATTTATATTTTGAACACAATGTTTATCTCTTAATGCAAAGAACTTCTGAACATAAGGTAATTTTGACCATTTCTCCTCTTTCTTACACTACAATTCTAATTGTACAGTAGCATCATAATCTGTACTTCCCTCTGCATTCCATTTACACTCTAGAGGATAGGTAGACCATACATGGGTGGAGACCAATATTAGCTGCTCTTCCTTGATAAGTACATGTTGAAACTTCACCAGTGTTTAAGAAATGCATTCCAAAAGAGTAAGGCATATTGATATTGAGATCCCCATGCTGAAATGCAGCAAGAAAAATGGGTGTCCCTTTAATTTCTATTTGATTTCTGTTCTGTCAAAGCATCCATTGAGTTGAATTCATTCCAGTGTTCCTGGCTACTGTCTGGAAAAAAGATGAGAGATAAAGCCAACCAGACCACTCATTTTGTACTCATTTTTGTGCAATCTGATCTTCCCCAACAGCTAATGTTCTTACTCCCATACACATTTTCAAAAGCACAACTTTTACCATATTTATTGATTTTATCCATGATGATCATGTTTTAAAGAAGGAAGCATTGCTACAAAAACCAATAATCAAGAGATTCAAACCACTGTTTTCTAAGTACTAGAGAGAGTGAGGCAGACAGGTCAAAGGGCAGCACTTCCCATTCTGCAGAAAAGATCACCTCTAGAGACTAGATAGAAACAAATAAATGGCTCAGACGAATTCTACCCCAGGCCCTACACTGAAGGAGTCTCCAAGACATCTGTGTTATCTGCTTCATCACCTAGACAACCTTCCCTAGCATCAAGAAAAGGTTATACATGGTTCAAAGTCTTCTAAGTCACTGAAGTTCACATACTAATCTTATTTGCAACTAGCAACCACAAGGCACATTTATCAGTTGCCTACCTGCACAAAGAAGAAGAGAAAGAGTTACTAGACTCAATTTTTTCTTTTATTCCTAGTTTGTAAATCACAAATGTAAGTTGCTTGTCTGTTATCTGTTCCATGAAAAACAAACCATTTGTTACAAACTATTTCTGCTTCCACTAGGGGACTTTTGGGTATCTGCCAAAGATACCCAAGGTATCTGGCCACAACCCCTCAGTTGTCACTTCACTAGCTCCATGCCATCAAAAATTTGTCTCCAGAAGGAAGCCAAAAATTTTTCTTCAGAAAATTTGTCTCCTTCCTATCTGCCCAACATTCCCTCACAGCCATTGGTTTCAATGGAGATGATCAAAGGATACAGGGACAAAACTGTCTTTTGTTTTTAAAAAAGGGGAAACTTCTCTAAGGATGACTTACTAGCCAGAAGACTAACCACTGTTTGGTTTTAGTGTTTTATAAGGGACTATAAAAGTGTGAGTTGTCTTTATCTGAAATGATTTTACAAAAGACCCAGTTTACAGCATTTTCTAAATTTACTTGTAGTTACTACTAAATTCCACTAGGTGGAGATCACACATTACTTTTCCTTAGCATTGATTGTGTAAAGCCAATCAAACCATTAACATAAAACTTTGGTACAGTAAGATATGATTTTGAACTGTATGTAAAATGTAATAATAAAGAATTCAATTAAAAAAGATATTTCTTTGAAGAAGAATCACTCCGTTTTAACAAAAAGCAATGTATATGAACTCAAAGAATAAAGCAATATGCAAGGCACAAACAATGCCAAACAAGAATGACAATTTGGGTTACCTAATATAATTCAGCAATCAAGAAGTAAAAGTAAATCCTTATCGCCTGTTAATTATTTATCTTTGTAGGACCTCCAATAATGACACAGTAAATGATACCAGAGGCGAAATATGAAACTCTATCTCCCAACCTGTGAGGTGTCTGACATGCCAAGGTCATGTTCTCTAAAAATTGAAGAACGAGTTCTAGGAACAATGAAGTTTAAGAGTAGGAAGGTATTTATTGATAGGACAGCTCCTGAGAGGCAGGAGGGGACCTGATTATGTAGCTCAGGGACTCCATTTTACAACAGAATTTTATGGAGTAAAACTCATGCAGACACAATGTAGGGAACATCAATTGTCAATTAATATGGTTAAAAGTGTTGTCTCTTAGGTAACTGTGGTCTCTTTGGAAAGCAGGTCACATAACAAGTGTGCATGGGAAAAAACAGAGACTTCTTAATGATGGGTTCAGAAGTCCTGATGTGACTGGTTTCTCTCTAGGCTTCTTAAGGCCCAGGGGGTACACAGGTCTGGGCATTTTGTCTTTATGTTGAGGCCAGGTCTCCAGCAGATATTTCTCTGGCTAGAGTTGTGCTATTTCACCTTTTTAATGACTATCTCAAGGACCTACCTCTTAGTACCTGTAATATTTCTGTCTGATTTAGTTGCCTGTAACAGTGGGATTGTAGAGTGGTGCAACCACTTTGGAAAACAGTTTGTTAGATTTTGTAAAGATAAATTTTTTCCCACCATATGCCCCAGTTATACACTGGTCCCAGGTATTTTAAGAAGAGAACTAAAAGCACATGTTTACCCAAATATATATATATATATATATATATATATATATATATATATATATATATATATATATATATATATATATATATATATATATGTTATTGTCATCATTATGTTAATAGCTCCAAACTGGAAACAATGTGTCCATCTATAGATGAATGAATAAAATAAAAGTATTATTAAAATTTAATTGATTAATTGATTAGTTGATTTTTTCTCAGCAGTAATAAAGAATAAGCTAGTGGTACAAACATCTTGGATGAATCTTAAAAGTTAAGCTGTATAAAAGAAGTGAGTCAATAAAAAGTTCATATGGTGTTATTTCATGTATAGAAAATTTTATAAAGTGGAAATCAATCCATCAGTGCATGAAGCAAATTAGTGGATGTCCAGGAATGGAGAAAACTAGGAAACAGCAGGAGGAAAGAATTACAAAGATGTGTGGGACAAATTTGGAACTGAAGGACATGTTCATTATCTCTTGATTGTGTCGGTGGTTTCATAGGTTCATACATATGTCAAAACATCAAATTGTACACTTCAAGCATGTATGACATATTTTGTCATTAATACCCTAAATAAATCATTTAAAATTAGTAAGATGGATCTTTTTTGCTGATGCAAAAGTTTAAAAAGACTCTACAGCAAAGAAGGTATATGGTTAGCAAGTAATTGCATTAAACAGAGTTATTATGTTTTTGATTAAGCTTACTGAGGCCCCCTTCACTGTTGTCCATCCATCCAGAACATGAGTCAATTATTTGATGAGCTAATCATTTAAGAGATTAACTGTTTTAGATTTGCTAGATGGTCTCCTTACAAAAATCTAAATATTGCAACCAACATAAATCACAGGTGTCCCCCATTCTCCATTTGTTATGTGAGCCTATGTGGAAGTAGTAAGTAGAGCTTTTCTTCAAAAATGAAGCAGATGAGACAGATATTAAGCAATGTATCTTAGACTACACCACAGGCGATTAGCAGGAATGGGGCTAGAATACAGCTCTCCAAATTCTTTATCAAATACAAGGTCTTTGTAGGAAGAAAGAATACTTTATGGTTTTGGAGCATAATCAGAATTCATGGCAGGTTACTTAAAGGTAAGCTCGGCTGTTAGAAGAATGTATGCTCAACTCTAACAAAGCACAGACCAATTTCAGTACAACCAGACATATTTAACACTCCTAAATGTATGAAGCATATTATCAGTTTGGGAACAGCTTTGCTTCTCAATCTAAAGATGTCTTATCAATATGCAATTTCTTGATATTGCTAGTCTGTCCACTCACATCATGGCCCAGGAACAATATCTGAGCCAACATTTCATTAAATTGTATACTTTTTCCCAAATCAGTGATTGGTTGCATCCTCTTCTCCCCATACTGCCTTCTTACCTTTTAGATGTTGCTAGGGAGATCTGGGCCTGGGCTAGAAAGAGGAGGGAAGTGGATAAAAGAGGGAGTTAAAGGAAGTTAGTAGGGGCTGTTGTCCTCCAAACACACGGAAAGGAAGAAAGAAGAGTAGGGAAACTCAATATTTTGCAACCTTCTTTTGGAGACAGGGAAATTTTCTGTGGAACTCCAGACAGAAAATTTATTAATTTTTTTTTGAGACAGGGTCTCGCTTTGTAGTTCAGGCTGGCCCTGAGCTCACTATGTAGCCCAGGCAAGCCTCGAACTCAGCAATCCTCCTGCCTCTGCCTCCCGAGTGCTGGGATTACAGGCGTGAGCCACCATGCCCTGCAGACAGAAAATTTAAAGCAGCTCTGAGAAGAGCAAAAGATTGAAGAGATTTTTTTTTTTTTTTGAGACAGGGTCTCGCTTTGTAGTCCAGGCTGGCCCTGAGCTTA
>PVIC010057005.1:0-10784 GCA_004025085.1 Thryonomys swinderianus
CGCAAGGACCTGAGTTCGATCCCCAGTTACCACATATAATGCTGGGCGTGGTGGCTCACGCCTGTAATCCCAGCACTCGGGAGGCAGAGACAGGAGGATTGCTGAGTTCGCGGTGGCTTGCCTGGGCACCATAGTGAGCTCAGGGCCAGCCTGAACTACAAAGCGAGACCCTGTCTCCAAAAAGCAAAAAAAAAAAAAAGGGTTTCTTTCTAAGGTACATATTTGTTTTATGAAATGTTTTGTTTTGTTTTACAATAAAAAAGAACAGTGTTACTACTTCATTCTCATTTCTCGGAATCTTACAGTTCATGTTACTTGTTCCAACTAGCAAAGAGAGTAAAGTCAGTAATTATTTATTAACAGCTTTGATTTTAAAAAAAAGTCAGCTCTAATCACAAACCTTTTAGGTAACAAATATACTGCATGAGAAAATACAATCTGTAGGGAAAGGAAGTTAGGAGGAGCTTTGCTTTTCATCATCTCAAAGTATGACTGCTGGTAAGAAGCTGTGCTAGTTACATTATGTGGAAATGAAATCCTTTAGCCAATATGCTGGAGCACGCCTGTAATCCTAGCACTTGGGAGGATGATGGGAAGATAACAATTAGTAAGGCAATTTAGTAACACACTATTTGAAGAATAAAAAATGGGCAGGAAATGCAACTCAGTGCAAAGGCCCTGGGTTCAATCCCTAATAATGAAAAAGAAAGAAAGAAAAGACAAAGAAAGAAAGGAACAAAGGAGAGGGAAAAAGCTTTAGTTGGTAGAAATATATGATTTTCTTTTCTTTTTGTGGTACTGGGGATTGAAGTTGGGCCCTTGTACTTCCCGGGTAGGCATGGTACCAGTTGAGCTTAATTCCTGGCCCCTAGAAACATATAATTTTATTTATTTATTTATTTATTTAATTTTAGACAGGGTCTTGCTTTGTAGTTCAGGCTGGCCCTAAGCTCACTATGTAGCCCATGCAAGCCTTGAACTCCGCAATCCTCCTGCCTTTTCCTCCTGAGTGCTGGGATTACAGGCTTGAGTCACCAAGCCCGGCTAGAAACATAATTTTAAAGTATATTCATAACAAAATTGTAAGGGAAACTAGGTAATATCCTTTTTATGACTAATTAGCAAATTGAAATAAAATCTGCCTCGTAAATCAATATAAACAAAACCATGTAGGATTAAAAAATCCAATGTCCCTGCAACAGAACTCAATCATTGTATTTCCTTTATTGACATCTGATTATCTTGTATTATACATCCTATCAGCATGTACAGCAGAATTATACTATAGTAATATACTTATAAAATTACTATAGTAATATACTTATAAAAATACTATAGTAATATACTTATAATATACTTATAAAATTACTTATACTTAGTAATTTTAGGAAAGCTTCACAAATTAGTACCCAAATTCACATGGGGAGCATGAGTAATTTACCTGTTTCTGAATCCATCTCTGGTTTTGTCCATCTGTGGTTTGGCAAAAGCAGGCTGGTAGAAATTTGCTGCCTGTACTGCTAGGTCATGTGGCAGGGCCAGCCCCTCCAAAGCTGCCTGCTGCAACTCCAGCTGGCTAATCTGTTGAAGAGTCAGGAGAGTGGAAGGATGAAGACAGTCGAAGCACTTCCTACAAAGATCTCTCATGGGAGCTAGTGGTGGCTCATGCTTATAATCCCAGCACTCAGGAGGTGGAGGCAGGAGGACTGCCGTGAGTTCGAGGCTTGCCTCGGTTACATAATGAGTTCAGGGCCAACCTGAACTACAAAGCAAGACCCTGTCTCCAAAAAAAAAAAAAAAAAGATAAAAAGATCTTTCATGGGGACATCTAAGTAGCAGCTGAGAAAATGTAGACAGTGGAAATGACTAAATTGTACTCTCTATCTACCCAGTAGTATTTGAGTATTATTTTGATTAGTCAGCATTTTTCTAGCTTATAATTCCTGGAGTGTAGGAGGACTACAAAATAAACCATAACAGTTTGACTTAACCAGCATGGTGTCACATCCCTGTAATCCCAGCACTCAGAAGGCTGAGACAGGAAGATCACTATTGAGTGTGAGGCCAGCTTGGGTTACACAGTAAGTTGAAGACCACCCTGAATTTTATATAGCAAGAGCTTTACTGCTGCAAACCAATTGTATTAATTCAATTCTCCAGTGTGCAAGCAACAATATGGATGAAAGATCAAGCAAAAGATTGGGTATGAGAAAGAGTTCAGTCTGACCTGAGCTGTGACAGGGCTCATGGGCTTTCGGATGCCTTGGAATGGCTCTCCAAGTAGCTGCTGTGGTCCTGGTGTGAAACCTGTCATGAAAGTTACAGAATAAATGAATGTCAAGATCATGCTCTTGCATCAGGGCTGTATTATCATTAATATATGCTGCTACTTACTGAACTCACTTTTGGAAAGTACTGATTCCTTGGGCTAATGGACATCTCTCTTCCTTGTTCTCTCACAGTGGGCTATGTGGACCTTAATTGAGTACACAATTGCCCAAACTGCTGGTGTATCCATCTTCCCCACTAAGGTGTCACCTTTATCCTTTCCAGAGTTAAAACCTCTTTGAGAGAGAACTTTTCCAGCTAGCTATTTGGCCATACTCACTAGCACAGCTGGTACCAAAGTAAAGCTTGGTACTCTGAGGATCACACCATTTCCATGGAATTCTATCTCCCTGACTCTGGAAAGATCATTTCAAAGGCTGCCTTTCAAGGTATGGTTAACAGACAGTAGCCTACAGTGGTTCCAGGCTGGCAGAATCATGGTGACACTTCTAAGACAGCTTACTGGAAGTGCTTCTTTAAGTCTCATCCTAAATTAATTCCAAGATTTTACAACTCCTCTCTCAACCTCAATAGCTTGGTAGACAGGCCCTACTCCAACTTCTTTATCAAGGAAAAAGCCACCTTAACTTTGTGGGATTGAATTCCCCAAATAAGGAAGAAGGTTTAGGAGCTATCCCAATTTAGATTAATTTCAAGAAAAATTGTAACATGAACATATCATAAAGGCTTGCTAAATAAGCTATCTTTCATATTTACTACACTCTACCCCAAAATAAATTTACATATTTCTGGGCTGGAGATTTAGCGCAGTGGTTCTGGTGCCTGCCTAGAGAGCGCAAGATCCTGGGTTCGATTCCAGGTAACCACATACAACAATATAGGGTGTGGTGACTCATGCCCACCAGCAATCAGTTACCACACACCACAGTGTTGAGTGTGGTGGCTCACGCCTGTAATCGCAGCACTCAGGAAGCAGAGTAAGAGGACTATGTGAGTTTGAGGCTTGCTGGGGCTACATAGTGAGCTCAGGGCCAGCCTGAACTACAAAGCAAGACCCTGTCTCAAGAAAAAAAAAAAAATTACATATTTCTGTTAAAAACTCAAGACTGTCAGTTCTACAGGATATGTGTGAGGTGTGTTTGTGTATCTAATGGGGAGCAAATGTCTGTGCTTTATATTAATCAGGCTGGGGATGTAGTTTAGGGGTAGAGTACTTTCCTAGCATGTGCACATTCCTGGCTTCCATCTCAGCACTGCAAAAAAAAAAAAAAGAATCGTTTAGTTACCAATTGGTGATGGTATTCTTGGGCGAAGGTAGTCTGCTGAGGCTGCTCGAGTTTGAAACACCTGTGACACAGGAGGGGAGGGTGCTCTCTGGCCCAATAAAGACGCAGTAGGCTCTAAGCTCCCCATAAGGCCACTCAGAAGATTGGAGGAAGCAGGTCTTTGAACTGGTTGACCTAGAAGTTCCTAGAGCCAAAAAACCCAAATTTCTGTGAATAAACCTAGTTCTCCATTTAGTCAGAAACTACGCATTTTAGACTACTGGAATCCAGATAATGAAGCCTCTTGATGCTTTAATATGTATACAACATATTTTCTCTGCATGTTCAGTTAGCAACATGTGTTTTACATCCGTGGTACAAAGAGTTTAGCTACTTAAATTCCACAGAAATTGCAAACCTACAACTTAAATCAAAGGCTTGCTTTATCATCTTTTTATGTCCCCCTATACCCTTCTGCTGGCTACTGAGATTAGCATCAACATACTACTATGGGAGGCCACAACGTAACATCCATAGTTGCCACACAATACCGGATCATTATCTAAGGCCCAAACATAGACCAATACACAAATCCAGTTCAAGAGACTACTGCTTTGGGGTCTAGGGCCTCAGTCTAAGATGAAACATACCTGCAGGATGTTCTTCGGGACAGGCTGGCTTGCAGTCTCAGCAGGGGACATCAAATGGCTTTCAAGATTGCGCTGAAAAAGTAAAAAAAAAAAAACTTTTTAACTTTAACACATGTAATTTATAGATTAACTGGGAACCACAAGATAACATATTAAACATTCATGGTAGATGACAACAGAATGATGTTCAAGTCACACAAAACTAACTTAATCCAACTTGTTCCTCTCATTACATAGGTCCTAAAAACTGAGAAGGGAACCCTTTCTCCCATGGTACTGGAGAATGAACCCAGAGACTTCACAGTGAACCACATCCCTAGTCCTATTTTTGTTTGAGATAGGGTGTTGATGAGTTACTAAGGTATCCAAGTTGGGGTTGAATCTGCAGTCTTCCTGTCTCAGTCTTCCAGAATGCTAAGATTAAAAAGTGTGTGGCGCCAGAGCCAGCTGCAAAGACTCATCAGCAACTTGCAGAGCCCAGTTTGAGATCCTTCTGCTGCTAACGCTGGTCTACATCATCGTTTTTCCTTTTTTATCCTTTTGGAGACAGGGTCTCACTTTGTAGTTCAGGCTGGCTCTGAGCTCACTATGTAGCCCAGGCAAGCCTGGAACTCAGCAATCCTCCTGCCTCTGCCTCCTGAGTGCTGGGATTGCAGGCGTGAGCCACCATGCCCGGCATTGTGGTATGCGGTATTGATTGCTGGTGGGCGTGAGTCTCCACGCCCAGCATTGTATGTGGTTATCAGGGATCGAACTCAGGACCTTGCACTTGCGAGGCAGGTGCTGGAAACACTGAGCTAACCCTGCGGACCCGTTTTTCCTTTTTTTGAGACAGAATCTTTCTATGTGGTCCAGGCCAGGCTTGAACTCATGATCCTTCTGCCTCACATTCTGGATTATCAGCAATGTACTACCACATCTGGCTCCATCTCACTGTTTTTAATGTTGTGAACAAAAGAAGAGAAAAGAAAATGGTGAAAATTGAGGAGCACATTTTAGTATGTCACAGGAAATTATGATAATTTATAATTTACAGAATTTTTGAAGTAATCCTTGCTACTTGTTATAGCTTTAACAAAAAGTACTGACTAGAAACAATACTAAAAACTTAGACAATATGCCAATTTGGCTAGAATTATTATATGAAAGTTTCATGTTTCAGAAAATTTAAACTGTATTATTATTTTGTTTTTTATGAGACAGGGTCTTGTTTTATAGTTCAGACTGGCCTTATGTAGCCCAGGGTAGCCTTGAATTCATAGCAATCCAGCTGCCTCTGCCTCCCAAGTGTTAGGATTACAAGTGTGAGCCTCCACGCCTGGCATTGTGGTATGTGGTACTGGGGATCGAACTTGGGACCTTGCGCTTGCAAGGCAGATGCCGGAACCATTGAGCTAAATTCCCAGCCCAAGTTTCTTAATTTTTAAATAGCTATCAAAATAGGTCTCTCCTGGGCCGGAGGGTTAGTTCAGTGGTTCCGGCGCCTGCCTTCGCAAGCGCAAGGTCCTGAGTTCAATGCCCGGTAACCACATAGAATGCTGGGTGTGGGGACACGCCCACTAACAATCAACACCGCATACCACAATGCTGGACGTGGTGGCTCACGCCTGTAATCCCAGCACTCGGGAGGCAGAGACAGGAGGATTGCTGAGTTCGCGGCGGCTTGCCTGGGCACCATATTGAGCTCAGGGCCAGCCTGAACTACAAAGTGAGACCCTGTCTCAAAAAGCAAAAAAAAAAAAAGGTCTCTCCTGCAGGACAAAGTTAAAATCTTTCACACTTTGTTTTTTAATGCCTTACGGGTTATATTTTGCATATCTAATTTGCATTCCCACCTGTTCCTATCCCCATTTAGCTCAGCATTTGAAAAAAGTACTTTTTCTGGCAGCACTGTACCAGAAACTTCCCTTCCACTAGATGGAGCTGGCAGAGCCAACAGCAGTGTCCTTAAGTGTGAAACAGCTCGAAGATACTCAAATGCTTTGTTTTGGTTTGGGAATTGGTACTAAATACAAATGATTTTAATAAACAATCTCAAAATTCTACTTAAGTATAACAAAGGTTCCACCTAAGTATAACAAAGACACAAGTTTATACTATATGCCTTAGTATATTTAGAGGATGGAATCTATAATTCCACTTAAAATAAGATTTAGACTGAACCAACATTTTTTTGAGATGGACAGTATGACTGAACCTAAACAAGAGAGGAACTTGAGAGATAGTATCCACAATACAGAGGTAGTAATTAAAGAAACAATTTTAGAAATACAGGACCTAACATCAAGGAGTATACCTGATATACTTATTGCATTACTTTTATGTTTTCTTTCCTAGTTAGGTTGGTTTTGTGTTAGTCTTTGCCCAACTACTTGAATTATATCAACTGTTCTCTTAGCAGATGATTGAAGTACATTCCCTATACTGACACCAGGTATTACCTCAAAGAACTGAAATCCTTTATCAAACCAAATACCTTTACAACTCAGTTTTAGTTGTGTCAACATCCTACAGACATAGTCCTAAAACTGCTGAATATCTCTGTCTTCATTTCCTTACTCAATCACACTATAAGGAAAAAACTGACCCCGGGCGCGGTGGCTCACGCCTGTAATCCCAGCACTCAAAAGGCAGAGGCAGGAGGATTGCTGAGTTCGAGGCTTGCCTGGGCTACATAGCGAGCTCAGGGCCAACCTGAACTACAAAGCAAGACCCTGTTTCAAAAAAAAAGCTCACTGCAAGATTTGACAGACAGGACTACAGTCAGCACCCAATCACAAATGCAAAGGTAACAGAAAAATCAATGGTATAATTCCAACATTTCAATCTGGTCTTCATTTGGAAACATTTGCAGTTAATGATTCTTTGTATGGAAATAATTCTAGTGCAGTTTATAAGCACATTCCCCTGTAATTGGTATGATATGGTCTGATAGACAAAGAAAGTAAGTCTATTTTTCTGAGGTTAAAGCCAGGAATAATGGCACCTCTTCTAACCCTTTCAGGTTTAAGTCTCACTAGCCATTTGAGATAAGGAAGGCTAAAAATCAGTTTTTCTTTGGGTACAGGTATAGTAAATCAGATATTCACACTTTGACTACTTGTAGCCATAGAGGCAAGATTTAGCTTGGTAAATGTACTGAAGCTCAGCAACCAGAATAGTTGTATTTGTGTTCATTAATCAAAGCTACCTGCTTCCCATCACTTTGTATCATCAAGAGAGCAATGTTTAACACACAGGCTACCACTGAGAACCACTAAACATTGTTAGGACACAGACCTATGCATGTTCTACATAAGCATTTACTGAAATATATTGACCTTGTAACCTCACCTCTTACCGAAAAGCTGAAAAAAAGTCACAAATTTTTTACATTAGTAAATTAACAGAATACAACTGTCTCAAGATTTTACTATATAAAATGGTTAACTTACATTAACTTAAGGAGCTTAATAACCATAAACTCTGGAAGTCATCAGAAAGATAATTTCATACCTTTTTTAAGCAGTAACTTAAAGTAATGCAGGCATTGCATAAAAGTGTATCTTTTGGTCCAGGGATTTAGCTCATTGATTCTAGCGCCTGCCTTGCAAGTGCCAGTCCCTAGTTCGATCCCAGGTACCACACACCACAATGCTGGGTGTGGTGGCTCACACCTGTAACCCCAGCACTCAGGAGGCAGAAGCAGAAGTATTATTTTGAGTTCGAGGCTAGTCTGTGCTACATAGTGAGTTCAGGGCCAGCCTGAACTACAAAGTGAGACTCTCTCAAAAAAAAAAAAAAAAAGTATCTTTAGGGGCCAGAGATTTAGCTCAGTGGTTCCAGTGCCTGCCTCACAAGCGCAAGGCCCTGAGTTCAATCCCGCTAACCACATACAATGCTGGGCGTGGTGATTCACGCCCAGCAGCCATCAATACTACATACCACAGTGCCAGCGTGGTGGCTCACGCCTGTAATCATAGCACTCGGGAGGCAGAGACAGGAGGACTGAATTCCAGGCTTGCCTGGGCTACATAGTGAGCTGAGGGCCAGCCTGAACTACAAAGTGAGACCCTGTCTCAAAAAAAAAGTATCTTTATTGTCACTCCAGCAAACACCCCCCCCACACAGAGGTTGCTCTAAGTAATGAATAGCATACTGGTAAGGAGTACACAAAAGAATCAGAGCCCAAATAATAACTACTAAAGAAATGTCCAACTTACTCAGAATACCTTTTATTATTTTTTTTTTTTTTTGCTCTTTGGAGACAGGGTCTCGCTTTGTAGTTCAGGCTGGCCCTGAGCTCACTATGGTGCCCAGGCAAGCCACCGCGAACTCAGCAATCCTTCTGTCCCTGCCTCCCGAGTGCTGGGATTACAGGCGTGAGCCACCACGCCCAGCATTATATGTGGTAACCGGGGATCGAACTCAGGTCCTTGCGCTTGCGAGGCAGGCGCCGGAACCACTGAGCTAACCCTCCGGCCCCAGAATACCTTTTAAAAAATCTATTTATTGTGAAACAGAAAGAGGGAAAGGGAGGAAAGGTTGGATTAGGTTTGTATCAAATACTTACACTGACTTTGGGCTGAGAAGGCAAAGTCCCACTTGCCTTCATGGTGTTCACTAGCTTGTTAAATGCAGTCATATCTCCATCTTTCTTGAGCTGTCGATTGCTAGTTACAGCATTCAGGGTCTCCTCTAAGTGTTCTGCCATGAAAGGAGTTGAATTCTTCACCTGTTGGTCCACCTTCAAGCCTTTGAGCCCTGCTTCTACCTCTTCCACTGAAAGCACAACCCCTGAATGTGCTGAAAATTGAGAAAGTATTGCTTAAACCGAGCAAAGAAACAGTTGGTAGGATTCTCTTTAGCTATCATGATGGTCAGGATGAAGATAATTTATTTCATAGTTGAAGTGAGGCTGACACTGAAAGTAAGCAAACTGAACAGACTTAAAAATCAGTTACTTAATGGGAATACGGCTGTAATTTTGTACCTAGTAAGTGATGGCATAAACTAAAATGTTTAGGTACTAGAAACCAGAACCATAGCCATGAGGTTGCCAGGCTTTCAGACTTACAAAGATCCTGCTGTGTGTCTGACACGAGAGTATCTTTTAATGGGTCTTCAGGAGATGGGTTACTAGGCATAGAAAGCAGAAGATCTGAATATTGGCAGGACTGCTAACTGTATTGTGGTTATTTTAACAGTAATTGCTGTGTTGAGGATTGTAGCCCAAATAAGAACATGGCAGACTGCAGCAAAGCTGTGAGAATTGGCAAGACATACAGGAGAGAACTGAAACATTCATTGTCGTGTTCCAGTCAGGCTAAGGCTAAGAACTTAGAGGAAATTAGAGGAAAAGTTCTTATGATAGGGTCATGACTCACTGCCTGTCAGATTCTCCCAAGAGAAATTACTGTTTGATAAAATGAGACTTTTTCAAGACTATTAAACAAAACCCACCATATATTTAACTTGAAGCAACAGCAGTATGTTAGCCTTAGAACAATCCAAACCTTTTTAGATATCCAAAGTAGATTCTCAATAAAAACTTACAGCTCTCTTTAAGTTTTTCTTTGTTTGCAGAAAGGCTGGAAAGAAGAGGCTTTAAATCCACTTTGGCTTTCTGTAGCATTTCTAAAATATCCACTTTATTTTCAGCATGGTCTTCCAATGGTATAGGAGCAAAATAATTCCCAGAGTTCTGTCCAGGAGAGAGGATAGCTTGCTCCAGACCTGGTAATACAAATAAACATATGTGTAATTACATATGTGTAATTGATCCCAGTATAGAATTGCAGCTCTAGCAGTTTAGAAGGACTTAAACTGGGCCGGAGGGTTAGCTCAGTGGTTCCGGCGCCTGCCTCGCAAGCGCAAGGTCCTGAGTTCGATCCCCGGTAACCACATATAATGCTGGGCGTGGAGACACGTCCACCAACAATCAACACCGCATACCACAATGCCGGACGTGGTGGCTCACGCCTGTAATCCCAGCACTCGGGAGGGCAGAGACAGAAGGATTGCTGAGTTCACGGTGGCTTACCTAGGCACCATAGGGAGTGAGGGCCAGCCTGAACTACAAAGCGAGACCCTGTCTCAAAAGCAAAAAAAAAAAAAAAAAAAAAGAAGGACATAAACTGAAAGCTATTCATTGAGACACGATGATCCTAATAGATCCCTAATAAATGAAGGCAATTAAAGTCAGGTGCAGTGCCTGGGATTCCAGCTATTTAGGAGGCTGAGGAGGAGGATTTCAAGTTTGAAACCAGCCTGGACAACTCAGTGAGGCCTTCTCTCAAAATAAAAGGCTAGTGATGTAACTTACCATTCCCTGGGTTCAACCCTAGTATCACAAAAGCATAAAAAGCCTAGGTGTGTAGCTAAGTGGTAGGGTTTGCCATGTGGAAGGCCCTGGAATCCTAGATTTAATCACTAGTATCTCCAAAAAAGAAAGGAAAGAGAGGAGAGTGGAGGGGAGGTGAGAAGAGAAGAGAAGAGAAAAGAGAAGAGAAGAGAAGAGAAGAGAAGAGAAGAGAAGAGAAGAGAAGAGAAGAGAAGAGAAGAGAAGAGAAGAGAAGAGAAGAGAAGAGAAGAGAAGAGA
>PVIC010057006.1:0-10635 GCA_004025085.1 Thryonomys swinderianus
GGCTGGCCCTGAGCTCACTATGGTGCCCAGGCAAGCCGCCGCGAACTCAGCAATCCTCCTGTCTCTGCCTCCCGAGTGCTGGGATGACAGGCGTGAGCCACCACGCCCAGCATTATATGTGGTAACCGGGGATCGAACTCAGGTCCTTACGCTTGCGAGGCAGGCGCCGGAACCACTGAGCTAACCCTCCGGCCCCTAAAATCATTTTTATTAATTAATAATTTAATTGCAACATTACCAGTTAACATATATGATAATAGCATATGTGAAACTTTCTTTTATTGTCTGCTGTGGTTATTCTAAGGAGCTGTCCATAAATCTTTGAACTCATTCATAAAAGGCTTTGCTAAGACCCTTAGCCTGATCCCCATCTCAGATTATGTGGTCAGATAGATAAATATGTCTTCTGAGGATTATTTCTACTTCATTTGAAAACTCTCCCACTAATATACACTATATCTGCCTTGGTAGAAATATAGATTCAGTAAACAGGAAAAACAACAATATCAAGACTAGCATTTATGTTTGTGCAGAAAGTGCATTTCGGTTCCTGTATAACACCAGTGACATTGCTTCACAAATAAAATCTATGTGTGCTGAAAGTTTGATTAAAGAGTCATGCTACCATATACTACTTCCTTTTAGAAAGTAGAAAGAATGTGCAAGACTCCCAACAAGTTTTACTTAGTGAAATTATATCCATATTATTCAGGCCCTTGACTGGTGCATACAGAATATTTGTCGTTCAAACTGCCCAGGGACTCGTAGCCAGGCATGAGGTGTCTGCCAGCTCCGTTTTCTACTATCGTAAGCAGAGGTGACTGCTCACAATCACAGTTTTGCAATCCTTTGATTTTCACTACAGATGTTTTATTTTCCATTCTCTTGCTTAGTATCATTCGTGTTGAAGAGTCAGATTCAGTTTTAAAAACAATTAATGGTATTTATTCTTCAGTATAGTATGTTCCCCTCCAAACCCACCTTTTAAGATACTTAATGTGAGAAGACTGTCTACAGCAAGTTGCTGGACTGGAAATACCTATGGGTACCCACGTGTGTAAGAGTGATTGTACATCTATATTTGCTGTCCCGCATCAAATCAAATCAGAATGAAGAGAAGATCCACCCCTTAAAACAGAAATGCTTCACTTGCTAGAAGATAAAATAAGTGAAACTCTTGAAGACATACATACGCCTGAGATGGACTTACTGAACAGAACCCCAAATGGGCAGCAAAGAGCACCAAGGACCCACAAGTGGTATTATATCAAATTAAAAAGCTTCTGCTCAGTGAAGGAAACAACCAGCAAGTGAAAAGACAATTCTAGAAGATGAGAAACATTTTTTGCCAACTACTCCTTGAACCAAGGACTGATATGTGAAATATATGAAGAACTCACACAATTAAATTACCTCATATAAAAGACCCAATTAAAAAAAATTGAGCAATTTATGGGCCAGGGATTTGGCTCAGTGTTTCCAGCATCTACCCTGCAAACATAAGGTCCTGAGTTCGATCCCTGGTAACCATATACCACAATGCCAGGTGTGGTGACTCACCCCCACCAACAATCAATATCACAGTGCCAGGCATGGTGGCATACACCTGTAATTCCAGCACTCAGGAGGCAGAGGCACAAGGATTGCTGAGTTCAAGGCTTGCCCGGGCTACTTGAGCTTGGGGTTAGTCTGAACTACAAAGTGAGACCATGTCTTAAAAAAAAAAAAAAAAAAAAAAAAAAAATATATATATATATATATATATATATATATATATATATATATAGCTGATATTTATGACCCCTGTATCTCATCAATAATCCTATTCTTCCATTAATTTTCCTTCAGGCAACACCTAAGCTCACCTGAATTCCTTGCCTGAAGTTTTGGGTTACAGCTTCATTTCTTAGAAACCAATTCCTGCAAATGCTGCCTCTACAAATTACTGGCTTTATTCCATTACTGGCCATGATTAGAGATCTCCTAGGTCCTACCTGAACTTCTTTTAGTCCCCACTGTGCACCAGAGAAGTCGTTTCCCTATTACGTTCAGACTAGGTCATACAACACATTTCACAAGGCTGAACCAGGTTGTCTTTCATTAAACATCTGAAATCTAAAAACTGCCGGACAGCAGTCTTCACATGCAGTTCCGTGGGCCTCAGGGTCTTCAGAAAACGCACTTCTCCATGGACAGGGTCCAACTAAAAGGTGACAAGGATCCCGGTGGCACTGTTATCGAATCTTCTCCTGTTTTACAGAAAGCTGGGAATGTACGATGGATTTTGTAAAATAGGAAATATTCAAAGGGAATGTGGTAGGGGAATGTAATGAAGGGAAAGAATAAACATGATTTGGAAAGAAAAAGAAACAGCATGTATATAAGGGGTGGGGGGTTGTGGGTGGGTAAGGATATGGGTAAAAATGAGAATTAACTTCTGTTATATACTGGTACAAACTCCCCAATGTTGAGTGTGATTGTGACCTGTATATAAAATGTACCAATAAAGAATTCAATAAAAACAAACAAACAATAAAAGAAAATGCGGGGGAAAATTAAGTATAAGGCTATCTGGTACACCTGGAAAACCTCAAGCAAATCAGCCTGTTGTGCCGTGATGTGTGTACTAAACACCAGCTGGGTGAGTCACCTCAAAAGAACAGATAAAACGCATCTAGCAGCTGATGGTCACAGCTTCCAGGCCAGCGGATCCATTTCTGTACTGTCATGATACTGTCATGATAAGAAAATTAAATGCCTACAGAGATTGGCTGGGAAGACGGTACTCATACCCTGATTAACTTGGCCCCAAAGTGGCCAGATGAGATTTCTCACAAATGGGTGGAAGAGGAACTTGAGACTCAAAGTACAGAAAAATACAAAGTTGCTTTCTGGGATATGAGTAGGGTAAAAAGAGAAATTTTCTCCTTTTCCTCATCAACGGTTTAGACCACGACAGCTTCTTAACCAGCAGAGTTTTCCCTGTCAGGTTCTATAATTAGCTGCAAACATCAAATTTAAACCACCCCAAGTTAGATGCACTAGATGAACTGTGGGAGACCAGGAACCAGACCGAGCCGCCCTGGCCTGGCCCTCGCGCCTCCGAGGCCGCCCGCGGCAGAGGGCAGAGCCGCCCCCGAGGACGGAGGGCCGGGCGCGGCGCAGAGCGCTTGTCCCCTGCCAAGTGTCAACCGGAACGAACTATTTCACCCGCCACGTTTTCCAACACGCATAAGTTTGCTCAGTGAAAATTAAGCTGATTACAAACACGAACAGTTCAAAAATTAAAGTCAACAGGCTCCTTTCTCCCCCTTCTGCAGGCGCTTGTTATTCAATTGAAATTTAGGTCAGAAAATGTCACCCTCGGCCGGGTGGCCCGTAAGACGAGCGTCAGGATCCCAGCGACACTGGAAAGGGGCCCGACGACCCCGAAGGCTCCTCCCTCCCGAGCAGGGCTGCCCTCGCCTCCCGCTGCCACCCGGTCTGCGCCGCAAGCGCTGCCTGCCTGCCCGCGTGCAGTGGTGCCCAGACGGGACCTGGAAGCTGTGCCTACCGTGCCCCTCGCACACTTCCCTCCAAATAACTGGGAAATAATACAAATCACTTCTAGTTTGGAAGGCAGAAACTGTTAACACAGAGAGTTTCTGTGGAGAATTTGTCTCCAGAAGTCATATTTTGAACTATATTCTGTAATATATATATTATATATATACTATATATATACACAATATATATGTATATATAATATTATATATATACAATATATGTATATATAATATAAATATTTAATATATAAAATATACAATTATATAATATATTTTATATATTATATATTTAATATATATTTAATATATAATTATATATACATAATATATTTATATAGTATATATTATAATATATGTATGAAATTATATATATTATATTATATAATTATAAATATAATATTTATTATATATTATATTTATCATATATTATAGTATAGTATAGTATAGTATAGTATATATAATATTTAATATAATATATAATATATATGTCCTATTGCAATATATTATATTTATTAAATATATTAAATATATTATTATATTCATTATATATTATATTATGTATATTATATATTGTATATATATTTAATATATAATATATACATATATATTATATATACATACATGTCATGGAGAACTACATGCTTGTGACTAGAGGAGATTCTCCCACTGGGAGCAGACTGAGGTAAACCGGTTTTTGCATCCAAAGAGGTGTTTTCTGTGAACATGTGTTTCTATAGTAACATACTGAACAGCAGCTAGGGAAACACGGTGTAAGGGCCGCAGCGGTAGCCGTAGATGACAAGGTATCATCACAAGTAATAGACTCGTAATGTTGCTTTCTCACCCGCTTTGGTACACAAAGCTCTTTCACCCAAGAGCCTGTAAACAACAATTCTCAAGAATAAGTAGACACAGAACATCTAAGAATATGAGAAACTGGTCTTTAAAGCACTGCATTGTTCTAGGTTTCAACGGTCTAATTGAACTCAACTACCACAGGACGTGAGTATCAATCAGTCCTCCACATCCTCCTGCTCTGCTTCCTTTGAAAGTCACTAATTAACACATCGTGGAGGTCTCTTATGACTCAGAATCTAAGGAAAGTCCTAAAAACTATTATTTGCCAAAAGGACTAGGAAAACCCAACACTTGTCATGGCAAGAAAGATTAGTAATCTGTCCATTTATGGGAAAAAATCTAAACATAAAATGAATTTAAATCTAGCAAATAAATTGATGGCAAAAGTCAACATTCAACAGCAACAGAAAATTCTTACTTCTCCAATCACGAAATTGCCATTTGCAAAAACATTTCTAAAGTCTTGTAATATACATTCAGATGTAGGCGTAGCTACATGAAACCAAATCAAATCAAAACAAAACAAAAACCAAACATTTATCTTCACAAGAAGAGCTTGAAGAAGGGATTAATACTGAAGATTCAGGTTTAATAGTTCTCTCCCTAAGTATAAATTTCAGTTATGAGATCACTTCAGATGCAAGTTCAGTATCTGCCTCTATTCTCCTTGGGTTGAACCGTTCCCTTCATGTGAACTGCCCCTGTTCATCTTATCATTTTCTCTTTTCATCTTGAGTGCCTACTTCTTTAATTCTTCTCCTGTGTCTGATAAAGCTAAGATGCAGACATACTTTGGAGATGTATTCTTAGGCATCTTAACAGTTTCCTGTTACGTTGTATATAATAATTCTCATGCACTCTCTCTGCTATTTCAGTTATTCAGTAAATGTCTTGCAGTTTTCTTTGAGGTCGCTGGTTCTCAGTCTTTGTTCTCTGAGACACTTCCTAAGGCTTCAGATTGTTGGTATGGCTTTGGAATCGGCACTGTTAACACGTTGCCAACATTCTGCCATTTGTTTTGCCGTCCAAACGTTTCCCCTTCTTTTAATTCACAGTCCAATCTCAAGCTCCCTCTTAACCATATTTTTGCTATATTCTATACAGCAGTTTAAAATTCTTTCCTAGGTTCCTGCTTCTACCATCTATCCTTTGGGATGTATTAGATCACTAGTAAGATCGAAAGTGTTGCAGCAATCAGCTCCAAACCTCAGCAGCTTCACAGAGCTAAGATTCACTTCAGACCTCTCCTCTCTGCACTTCAGCCTGTCGTGTGACACACGACCTGTGCGTTCTTCATGACGCAGACACAACACTCACCATATCCCACTAGGCAACACCGATCGTGCAGCATGAAGCTCAATGCAAGGAAGACAAGGCAATAGACAATATTTTGTGTGCACTGAACGTCACTCCCCAAACTAAAACGTTAATTAATTTGTTTTTAATACTATACTACAGTAAACACCACTCAGAACTTCCAGAGATTGATCAGACTGACAATCATGTTAGCCTTTCTCGACTATTGACATTATGATGTTACTCGCAATGAAAGACTAATTGAGATAATAATCTCCTGAAGTAGGTACTGTTACTATGTTGAAATGTAGAAAGGCATGACAATAGGGCTTGTCCTAGAATACAAAGCTTTGGAGCTGCGGAGCCAGTCCTCAACGTCTACAGCCTGAAAGCTTCTTTTCTTAAGGGACTGGTTTATATTCTCCTGGAACCACATACCCAGGATGATCTTTATAAGGCACCAATATTATCAAATTACTCTTCATCTGTTATAAAACACAGTTTACTGTAAGTTAACAGGGTACATAAACATTTCCCTGATACCTTCCTTCCATTTGCTGGAACACATTACAGTAAGCACAGGCCTTTTAACAATTTTGGGGGCAGCCGTACTCCGTAATGCGCATTTCAACAACACTATCGCTCGGGAGTTTTCTCACATTAATCATTCTTTCTGCTGTAGCTCTCGTCTTGCCTCACAAATTCCCTTCTGTATTTCATGTCTTCCTGTAGACACTATTGTTACTGAAAACTAGGAAGGTATGAAGAAAAGTTGTAAGATTCAGGGAAAATCAGTGGCATGAATCACTAGGGGAATCAGCAAAACCCAGTATGTGAGAGAGAAAAAAAAAAAAACCAAAAGAATGGACAGAGGAGCATCTTAAAAAATAGTGGAATGGAAATAATGTCCTAAAAGGAATTTTAAAGTTATTACATTCATAAAACATGAGTGGTTTTTAGGGGAAAATATTCTGTTGAAACTTAATATAATTGTTAAAACAGAAAGATTTAATAGTGATATAAGTATAATTGAGGGCTACATTATTGAACGATTCCATGAACAAAGGAGTCACCCTAGAATGCAATTAAAAGCAGAACTTTAAATTGGGTGTGGTAGTGCTTGCCTCTGTTTTGAACTTAAGGCCAGCCTAGGCTATACAGGGAGACCCTATCTGAACAAAAAATTAAAAATAAAAAAAATAAATGACCTAAATTTCATTATACCATTTAAAAAATAATAACTTCCTTATATCACTACATATCCAATAAATAAATGTATAACTATTGTTTCATATTGCTTTAATGTTTTGGAATCAGCAAGCAAAATGAGCACTTTGGTTGTGTAAGAAGCTCTTTAAGTCTCCTAATTTTCCCTGCCACATTTTTTCCTGTGCGTTTTACAAGGGTTTTGTCATAAAGTGTTGTGGCGCTTGACCCCAGTTAGATTTCCTCAAAGCAAGCGTAGACTCCTTGATAAGTGGCATATGGAATAGAAGAGGTTAGCAATCCCCAATTATAATTACCCACATACATTTAATTCCTTCAGCAGTATTAAATGACAGTAATTCTTTGATCGTCTGGAACGATTCTATAGAAATTCTTTTATGCAGTGCGTGGCAGTTTACACGAGAGAGGTAGGATAAATGTGCGTGTGCACAAATAAGCAAACCTTAAGAAAATTACTCATGTAACTTATTTTAATTCACACACAAAATAGTGACCAACGACACAGGTAAAAATACACAAAATGCTGTGCTAACCTTTTTCTTAAAAAACCCATCTTATCATCAAGACAAATGAATTTCTTAAATTTGTCTTAAAGAAAATAATGTTTGGGCCAGAGATTTAGCTCAGTGGTTCTGGCACCTGCCTTTCAAGTGCAAGGCCCTGAGTTCGATCCCGGTAACCACATACAATGCTGGGCGTGGAGACTCACGCCCACCAGCCATCAGTACCACACACCACAGTGCCGGGCGTGGTGGCGCAGGCCTGTCATCCCAGCACTCGGGAGGCAGAGGCAGGAGGATTGCTGGGTTCGAGGCTTGCTGGGCTACATAGTGAGCTCAGAGCCAGCCTGAACTACAAAGTGAGACCCTGTCTCAAAAAAAAAAAAAATATATATATACATGTATATATATATATATATACATATACATATATGGAAAAGAACTTTTATTTAATAAATGTTGGTAGAGAATAACCAATCAAGTTGAAAACATAATTACTTCATATATTCAAAAAATAAATGGCAAATTACTTATTACTTATAAATTTGTATATAAAACAAGTCCATAATGCTACTAGAAGAAAACTTTATTTCTATATTTTTATGTGCAGGAGAACAACACTGTAGGTCATAAATCTAAAAATTCCATAAAAGTTAAAACTTTTGTCTATAAAAGTATATCAGAATTAAACAAAGAACTGAGATATATGATTTTAATGTATCATAAAAACTTAGTTGTTGCATGAAGAATGTCTACTAAAATGTTTTCAATAGGCACACAATGAAAGAGAAATGAAACAGAAATTGTCCATAAGCCCATAAATAATGGTTCAATTACTAGCAATAAGGAAAGTACTTGAATTGTTACTTTTCCTATATCAAATTGAATAAACTGAGTGGGCTGATGATAGCTTTTTACATAAATGTGGGGAAATGGGCTTTGAAACACACTGGTGAGGAAGTATTTTGTTTAGGCTTTTGGAGGTCAATTTAGTAGCACAGAATAGAATTTTAAACAAAGCCCTTGCCCCAGTAATTCCACGTCTTTGGGGAATATATGAAACAGAAATACTTTCATGTGTCAGTACACTTGTGGATACAAGGAAACACACCACAGTGGTCTTTGCCGTACAGAGCTGGGGACAAAGCTCCATCGCTGTAGGATGGTTGTTACGTTACATCCATCGTATGCATGAAAATGTGTAAAGAGGAAGAGGAAATCTACATCCTGGCAGAGAATTATATCCTGATTACCATTAAGGCAAAATACGAAGCCATGGGGAAAATGTATATCATGTTCCCATTTGTGTATTTTAAAAAGCATTCAAAGGTGCAAATGCATAGAAAATTCTGAATAAGTGCACACCGAACTATAATTAGTGAACAGTCTGAGGACAATGACTTGGCAGCGTCCTATACTCATTATTTGAGGTGTTTGGTTTTGTGTTTTATAATCAGAAATCAAAACAGATTACAATTCTCAGAGGGGGGGAATGATCTGAGATGACAATTTCAATAATTTTACAGCTGTAGTTTGGTCAGAACTGCACATAGAGAATGGCATATAGGTTATCATTTGTAGTTAGATAAAATTATCTCAACATGTGAGACCGATCATTAATGACATTTTTAAGCAACAAGGTATAGATTATTTTCACTCTGCAGATCAGCATTCATACCAGACTCCTCATTCTTTGAGAGCACAATGAAACCATCTCCTGCGGACGGCAGATATACGAGGACACTCACACAAACACACAGGTTATTCCTTGCCGTGATACGTGATTAATGATCTTCACGTCAGGAAAGGCCAGCTGGAGATTAGTGTACCTCGGGTACAGCACTTCATCTGTCCTACCCTGCACCTCACAGACAGAGAAAAAAGGAAACAGAACGAGGACATGAAACAGAAGGAAGAGAAAAAGGAAAAGGAAAAGAAATGGTTTCTTTGTAATCTAGAATTTAATTACGGTAATTTTCAAATGTATGAAAAGATAAAGAGAAAAATGTAGGCACATCCCCCACGTCCCCGCGCCCTGGGTAACTGTCTGGTTTCCTACGTACACAAATCCCCAGATTATTCCGAGGGACCTTTCAGACGTGACAATATCTCATGTACACACCTTCTACCGCTCAGTCCTGAAATACACCGTCGGTTTAAAGACGACCACGATTACCCAAACAGCCCGGTGTGGTGGTTCCCTCCTGTCATCTCAGCACTCCGGGAGGCAGAGGCAGGAGGAGTGCTGAGTTCGAGGCTTGCCTGGGCACCATAGTGAGCTCAGGGCCAGCCTGAACTACAAGGCGAGACCCTGTCTCAAAAAAAAAAATTACCTAAATAGCCCCTTTCAATCTCCCCGTCTTTAACACTACCTCTCAGGCTGACACCTCTCTCCCCCGTTTACCTCAATTTAATGCTTTCTTTATGGTAGAAACTAGGCCCCTCCTCGTGCAACACACCCTACCACTGAGTTTTGATGACTGTCTCCCTTTTGTATCATTTAACTTGCTCCTCTATTCCATGTCTACTTTTTTTTTTAAGAATTTATTTATTTTGAGACAGGGTCTCGCTTTGTAGTTCAGGCTGGCCCTGAGCTCACTATGGTGCCCAGGCAAGCCTCGAACTCAGCAATTCCTCCTGCCTCTGCCTCCCGAGTGCTGGGATGATAGGCGTGAGCCACCACGCCTGGCTCCATGTATACTTTTTATATTGATCGATCCAAAGGCTTCTCCGAATCAGATTTATTTAGTACACTGCCTAGCTGGTGTGCTGCTTTTCGAAACGACCCTCCTAGTTGTGCTCATCGCTGGTTATTCCACTTGTAATCTCATAGCAGTTAATGTTCACTGTACAGATGCTTAAAAACGGCCCTTCCGAATCAAAGCCAGTATTTTCCTGTCTCTAAGGGTCTCTACACCTGGCTTCTGGCCGCCTCTTCCAGATCAGTTTCTGCAGCCCTCTGCGGCCGGGGCCGGGGCCTCGGCCCTTCTCTCACAGCATGAGCGAGCCATCCTGCAGGGGCGCCCTTCTGCTCCAGTCTTAGCCCAAAGCTGTCTCCTAACACGTCTCCGAGGCCACTCACTAGATCACTTTTTTTGCTTCGGTATCACTCTGTAGCATCTCATCCGAACCATTTTATCTTCAGATAACACCGAAAATAATGTGTCTTCACAGTGTTTTATAATATTCATCTCCCTGACTTTACGTTG